>JAPMLY010000033.1:347500-455973 GCA_026401115.1 Tetraselmis chui
TTACAAGACAGGAGTGGAATCCACCAGCAGAGATGAAGAAATGAAATAAAGAGGCATATATCGTACAGAAGCGATACGCACTCTTCCCAACAAGTCCGTTACTAGTGAAATAGGGCCTTTCGCGTAGGGCGGGTGTTTATCATGTAGGGTGTCTAGGGTTTAAATGTACTTTAGCTCGTTGAAAAGGCGGACCGAAACTTGTGATGACGTGAAGTAAAGGGGGAAGCGGGGCACAAATGGAGCCCGTCACGGCTACGATCAAACGTTTTAAAGTTTGCGGCCATACCCCGATTTCGGGGCATACTCTGATTCGGGCGCTCCGGAATTAGGATTTTCCACACTTTGGCTGGTGAATACTCCCGAAATCGGCGACACAAAATGCGGTTTTCATGATCCCAGCATGTTGTCCGCAAGCATTAGAGCACATGGGTGTCGGGCATGTGGCGTGAAGATGCTTGACGTGGGTGGGAATGGGGCCGGAAAACCACAGCTTGGGAAGCTTAAAAAAGCTTGCTTTGCCGTACAATGTCCGATTGAAGCAAACTAAGTTGCAAATGAAAGCCCTTCCCCGAAGTAAATATCAAGTTTTTAACATATTTAAAGCCTAAGGTACCATCCGGTTTTCGCGTCAAATCCGCCGCCCGATGTCATCCACGCCGTCGTACAACCAACTATAGTTTTTAGTGTTTCAAAATTTGCCACATCCGCGCGGGGCTAGCAACGAATGGACAAGTGGTACCCGCTTCGCCAATACGCTCAACAATCAGCGCTATGCAATATTTGTGCTATTCACGGCGTTGCCCATTTCATGCCCCATGATGGCACGGTGCCGTGCCATTTGCCGCAAGTCAAATAAAGGCCCGTGCTAGGGTATTTTGAAAGCTCCCCGCCATTTTTCACGCCCGGCGATGCGCAAGCTTCAAAGGCCAGCGATCCGCGCGTAAGGGTGTTTACACTCCTAGTCAACCGCCCCTCAAGCCCAATAGGTCCCTAGCCCGTGCTCCTTGGTTGTATTTTCGGGCACGTGGCAAGAAAACCTAGTGCACGCGACATGCCCTTCTCGGTGTCGCCGCTATGTAGACGGCCGGCGCATCCCACTCGGCGGATACTAGTGCAATTTTGCAAACATGCTACGAACCCAGTGTCAAGTAGTCTCCCAGCTTGTCGCGACACTACGTGTACCGAGCCACGCATAGAGGCGTGCATAACCTGCACATGCACGAATATGTGCCCGCAGAAGATGGGCCGCAAATGCCACGTGGGTGCCCGCAGTAAATGGGGCGTGGCGATACGGGTGTCCACGTCAGTGAACAACGCGCCAAAGTTGCTGTGAGTGCCACTGTTATAACTTTTTTCTATTGCTATTGCATGTTATAAAAATATTTTTTGTTGTTGCTCTTGTTGCCGCTATTGAGGATGTTGCAGTATGTTGATATTATCTTGTGTATGCTATGGGCTCCTGCCGGCGGCGCAACGGCAACGGCCACGGAGGGGGGTGCGCTCGCAGGCCCGTCGGCACTTACCTCTACCTCCACGCGGTGGGCGCTTGAAACCCTATAACTGTATCATGTTTGGCACGGTAGGGGGCTAGGCGAGGTACCGGCAGCTGCGACTCGCGTGATCAACCGAGTAAACGAGGTACGAAGGGTTTTGGAAATCATAATATCCGTACTCTACCACTGAGATCTCCCGCTCGGCTGGTTCGATGACGTTATTCGCGACTGATACTCTTAGATACTCTTCCGATAAAAGAAGGCGGGGGCTGTGTCTGCGAGGACAAAAAATTAGAGAGAAGTGTAGGGACAAATCAACGATGGACGCGGGTGTTGGGGCAGACGGCAGGCTGCCGGGAAGCAGCGCCATGGGATGGCGCTCACTCGACGTCGATCAACATTCCTAATTCCGAGCATACCCATCGACGGGGGTAAAGTTGGACACCAAAAGCGAGGAGGACAGCCGCGCCGAGAGGAGCATCACGCTCTGGCGGCGCTGATTTTAGATCGACCGCCGCCGGAAAACCATATACGGAGGGTTTTGGCTACAACGCATATACCCGGCACCTTTGAGGTTGGAGCCCCGATCTGACTTCCCCACCCAACATGCCCTCTCGTCGGTACCCACTTATCGACAAGAGTGCCTCATGCGGTGTGCCACGGTTATCACGCAAGCACCCCCCCCCCCCCCCCCCCTTATCGGCGGCCCGTTGGCAGCGTAAACCACAAGGGGAGGATACGGCGGTATTGTACGGATCAACATGTGCCGGAAGAAGCTTAAAGCCGACCGGGACATGACATGTATTTGTATACCACCGGCGCCAAAATCTCCCTCTCGGCTCATCCGATATGTGCTTTTCAAGACCAGATACTGCTTGATATCGTCGTACATTGGGGGGTGGAGCATGTATCTCAAGAGCGTGTTGTGGCGAGGAGGGTACGGCCGGATTTGCGGTGGGTTGAGGGTCACGTTGGTTTTGGCGGCGGACAACCGGGAAGCAGCGTAAAGGAAAGGCGCTCGCTAGCCGTCGACCATCCATGTGATTGTCGATCCTCCCAAGGGGGCAAAACTAGACGAGACGCTGGTAGGCTGACACTCGCGGGCAGATAGGCGGCTCGGTCAAAAGGCGGCGATCCTCATGATCAGCCGCCACTAGGAAGCCCTTTACAAAGGATCTTTGGGGGAATTTATGTATTGTTCGTCCCCGGCGTAGAGATTTCTGCCCTGCCCTACCTAACGGATGTTCCTTAGATCTCACAACAAATAGGATCGGAAACGTCTGCAGTAATACGGGGGTGGTCACAGTCACGCTTGCGAAAGATACGGGTGGGCCCAGTGTTCTTCGGGGGGACGCAAGGAGGGTACGGGCGCATCTACAACGCCGAATCTACTAAGAAAGCCTCTCGCGAAGCAAAATGAGGGCGGAGCGCTCACTCGCGGCCGACTACGTCGACATGCTACACCTTCCGGGGGGGGGTACGCCTAAGCGGCAAGGAGGATGGTCGTAACGGGGGGAACGACACGGTGTGGCGACGACGACCCTCATTGTCGGCCGCTGCCGGACGGTTTTAGAAACCTTCCGTGCTTAGTGGGCCGTCAGATCCGGCTACGGTGACATGCCCTCCCCTTTTCGACACCCACTACCGCTACGCATACCGAATACTAGAGAGTGTGCGCCCGGGTTAGCGTAGAGGCCAACACTTGAAACAAGGACGCTCAGTGGACACGTGATCGGAGGGGGGTACGGGTTATGGACGGACTGCCAGAAAAGCACCCGGGTACCAGTGTGGAAAATCCATAGAAATTTGGGGAAAACACACATGCGCGGAGGCAAGAAGGCTCGCTTTCCACTTTGTTTGTCTGTCCCGGCTCGCCACACATGTCATGGAGGTGCCGAGGAACTCGACACGGAGGAACGTCGCGCCGGGAGGAGCTGCAACGACCTTGGGGTGGGGCTTCCGAGATGCGGCGGCAGGGTCGACAAGCGACTACGTGAGGAGGGTAGTTCTCGCCAGCCTTTCCTCTCCTATCTACGGCAAGACCAAAGTCACGCGGAAGCTACATTAGGCTGGCCCGTCGTCCCTCTTGAATTCCAGTCGACCTAGGCCGGTCGGGACTCCGGTTCGAAGGGAGCGGGGCATGCATTGTGAAGGTCGAGCATCGTCACTTTCTATTCTGCATTTCGAAAGATCTTGACAAGTGGATGTATCTATTTTTAGGTCCGCCTTTCTTGATGACATGATTATTGTTATTGTTAGTGCATATTAGTATTCGTGGATTCTGGTTCTTAATCAAAGAAAGACACAAGGTACGGGTAGCGTAAAACTACCGCATTGGTGGAATTATCTAATAGCTGTCATGTGAAACAAACTCGCGTAAAACAGTGAGACTGTAAATCGAAACAAGAATGGGCATGCATTGTGTTGGGAGGATTTTACCGACAATAAAGCACATTGCTATACTACGAACGATGTACAATTAGAACGGAGGGAATGGACGACAAGCCCTTTTGGGTATCTCAGCTAAGGCATGATATCAACAATGTGAAATTTGACATGATGATAAGAGCACCTACCAATGCCGCCTCTATATTAGCGTTGGTGGAGCTTTGACGTCTTGTAAAATGAAATAAATAAAGAATGGGAGAGTAGCAGCAAAGGTACATCTCGATTGTACTGGATTCTGATAAGCTAGCCGTTACTTACGAGTGTAAAAAAGATACAATTTACAAATATCGACAATTTCTTAAACACAGTCAACGATAATTATAGTTATACATTACTTTCTTGTTCATTTCGTGGAAGTAGGCGTATTCATTGTGCATTGGCAACACGGATCAAGTACTACTATTCAATTGCGTTAAACACTAAGCAAATCGATTATTGAAGCATGCAATGCTCGATCAAAGCAATTGACGACGCGTTGTGCTCCACTAATGTCTTTGCAATGTGCAATGATTGGTCATGCGGAGTTCAAAAGCGAAATTATGCCCGTATGGCACTTCAACGTCATCACCACAAGCCACCCAGTCGAAATTGAACTAAATGTGAAAGATTGCGGCCGAATGTGCCATTTCGAAGCGCCGTTTCATATTTGACGCTCATCCAAAATGAGCGTCATACTTTGCTTTAACATATCATAGTGTCAGCGACGACAAGCTATTTGATAATCTAAGTTGCGATCCTGTGCTTAGTCCATTATCCATGCTGTCACAATAAAGCAATGAATATTTCAACCTACGAGTTTTTGGTAGGTTAGTTATCGCGTTCTTGTTTACAACATCACCCGCAATCATACGACGGAGCGAGCTATGGCCTGGATTTTATGTGGGAGAGTGCAATTGGAAAAAAAAGAACGACTTAAGATTTATGGAGAGATGTCCAAATACTGAAAGAGACAATAAGCTTAACTTCTGAGCCCATATCACGGTATTTTTGGGGCATTTACTATCTTTAATCACTACTCAGGTGTATATGCCAGTTTGCTAATGAGCAGATTTTAGTGGCTGAATATTTTTCTTGTCACTTAATTTGACTGCTGAATCAGGTAATGCCCATATCTGCGCGGGAAATACGAGTAAGAACTGCACTACATATACCTCGCGTAATGTTGTTTTAACGAAGGGCAAAGTTGTCGGATATCATTACATGGATACAATTATAAAGTATACATGGAATGAAATGTAAATAGAGAGCGCCTACTAATCACGGCTCTGAGAATCTTATATTGGTTTTCTGCCACTAGCTTGGTCCGTAGTCGCATATTTAAATTCGCTTACTCCACAATTTTTGCTGCATGATCGTTGGGTTGCGCACAATATCGACGTTTTCGCTGGCAAAAAATCTAATACTTTTGAGGCCCGGATGAAGCAATATCCATTATTTTCAGGCATATGTGTGTTGTTGGTATGTTGAATATGGGGGGGGCTAACAGTTAGACGATTTGTTACCCAGTGCACCCAACCATATAATTTAAAGTAATATTTATGTAGAGCATATAGTGCACGGATGACCGGCAATCTTTCTTGTCGTGAAAAACTGCACTCGGACTTCTTTTTGGGTCATGATTAAAATGGCGAGCCGATGATTGTCTTGAGCACGATTCGCTTAATGTCTGAAATCACGAATAAGCTAGTGTTGACATGTATGGTTTGACCGTGCAGTTCCGATTTGCGTGTACTTCTGTGGCAGTGGATCATATTTTTTGGATCTCATAATTCGAATTAATATGTCGCTCCTTTCCATGTGATTGTTGGAAAAACACTTGCTTTTAAAGTGAGAGATCGAATGTGTGTAACGCAGTAATGAACGTCGATTGTTTAACAGTATTCGTTCTTCTGAAATCAATTACATTGGTTCACTCTCCTCGTCATGGACCTTCCCAAATACAATTATGAGTGGTGTGAAATTATTCGCTGTGAATTCATATGAAATGACTGTGAATAGCCAAGCATTGCATTGCATATTTCAAAATTTAAACAAAAACTGAAAGTTCACACCAGTGACATTTAATTGTGGGATCGAATGAATTGATAAAGATTTTTGGTCAACTGGAACATAACCTAAACCCGAAGCCCCATTTCTTGCGACTGGAATTATGGTGCATCTACGCAAAAAGCTCTCAAGACGATTCCGACGGGAACCGTATGCCGAATTGGAAAATATACGGTTGTATCACAGTGATTACGCTCCTCGATTGCATCACCGCGATGTTGCCAGGGCTCGAAAAATCTTAATCACTATGTCGAGGGCTGATGATTGAAAGTCTGCTAGTCAAGTCATAACATAGTCCATGATCACTGATTCTTACATAATCTCTATCATCGGGATTGTGCTGCTACATGGCCAGATATGACATTCTCGCCCGCTGATTGCTTCCAGCGACTGACAATTCATCACCGCCAATGAAAAATCTCGCCGCAAACATACTTTGACAAACTATCAACCAATGGAAGCCCGCATTATTGGACGGACAGAAAGTGGGATTCGCGCTTGATCGGCGCTGTTCGTATAGTTTCTCTACGTAGTTGCGCCTTTTCGGGCTGATTCATCGGGATGTTCTTCCACACCAGAAACCATTGTCAGCTGAGGAGATCAGTCGCCTGGATTTCATTAAACGCACAAAACTGTGGTTAGACTATTGCGGCCAACTTAACTGTAGCGAGTTAATGTAAGTCACTGACTGGGAGCAAGGGGCACTGCCAAGGCGGCATCAAGTGTGTGTGTGGCACTAAGTAGCTTCAGGTTGGGACGGTGGAAAGGAATTAAGAGGGAACAGGAATAGGAGGCGATTCGATCACTCGCGCCCACACGGAATCAAAGACATTAAAGGCTCTCACCTATCGCGACGGGCGTGGATGTCGCAGTGGTGACTGTCGTAGTCGGCGTGGTAGGTCCAGTCGTAGTAGTTGACGTCGCAGTGGGAGTGGTCGTCGTCACAGCTGGCCGAGTCGTCGTAGGCCTCGGAGTTTCAGTGACAGCTGGCTCCTTTCCGCCCTTGTACCAAGGAATATCGTAGGGCTTCTTGTTGCCGGACCAGTGGTCCTGGCCTTTACCGGTGTAATCGCCGCTGTCGTTGTCGCCGAATTTCAGGAAATCGATTTTATCGTCCAAAACGTCCGACAGAAATTCGAGCCCCTTGTGCTTGTTGTCCTCCAGCGCATCCAGCGTATCCATATACTTCATCTCGGCGTCCTCGATCTTGTAGTACAGCGCGTCCGCGCCCTCTTTGATCTTGTGCGGCAGTGCGTAAATCGACACGAGGGATTTGGTGTTCTGGCAAGGGTCGACGTGGCAGACGCAGTCGGGGCTGCTCATCATCACCACTAGCTTCAGGTCGCGATTGTTCCTGATCCGATACGTGGGTGCCCTATTCCTCCTTCCCGGCTTTCCCAAATAACCTCCGTCGTAGTCATTAGCAGGGTAGTAGGGCTTGTCGTTCTTATCATTGTCGTAGCCAACGTAGTGCTTATCGTCGCCGTGCTTGGAACTCTTCTTCGTCGTCGTGAGAGTCGCTGTGGGCGCGAAGTACATTTCGAGTTTGTCATTGCCCTCGACGATGATATCACCGTAGTCCTTGGGGTCGTTCAGCATGCCCACACCGATCAACTTCGGAAAAGACAGAGCCGCTAGCTTTGGGTTATTACGGACGACGAGGTCACCGCCAACGTAGAGAAGATTCGGTGTGAAGACCTTTCCGAGATTCGGGCACCCCATTTTATCACGGCCGTCGTACTTGTCGTAGGAGTAGTCCTCGGAGCGGTAGTAGTCTGCGTCATAGAGACCCAACGACCTGGCCACGTGGGGCGTGGGCTTGTAGCTAGGTGTACCGATGACGAAGGGGACGTTATCGGTACTCTTGCCGTGGTTCCAGTCGGTTCCGTCATAGTAGTAGTCCCTCGACTTTCCGCCCGTGCCGATGTTTGTGAGCGACGGGAACAGAAGCAGCTCGAGATGCTCGGGACACGGGGACAGGTAGCCACCGACCTGGATACCAAGACGTACCGTCGACAGCCACTTGAAGTCTAGCGTCTTGGCGGCAGCGCGCTCGTACACGTTCAACGAGCCGCGAATCTCGGTGAGCTTCCAAAACGTCGCTTTGCTGTCTGCAATGCGACAAAATATAGCATATCCACCGCCGATAAGTCTGTATGTAGCAGAGGTCGTATATATGAAGCATGCATGACGGGCCTTTATGAGTAGAGATGTCTTATCACTATGAAACGTGTTTGATATGCCTATATACTTTTACATATACATTATATATATATATTAGAATAAATTGCAATGAGATTGCAGTTCATTGCCATAGACATCATCAGCTCATCGCTAAGAGAGCATTTATGCCCGTCGCTGAAAGCTTCACATATTTTGCGCAGCAGCAGCAGAGCAGCGCATTTCATAAATGCTCATCCATAACATATTTTTACTTCCCCTATCCATATGTTAACAGATGGACATACCAACTTCAAATATTACATGCATGTATATGTCCGGGGGCCTTCTACGAAGTTAAGAAAGCGTCGAGCCCTTTCTGCAGCGCTTAATATATATTATCATGTGATGTGCGACGGGCGCGGGTAGGTGTTATACATATGTTATGGCAAAAGTTATCAGGCTCTCAGACCAAGGCGTTACCTTCAAACCTGTCGTCGATGTCCAGGTCGCCCTTGCACACTTTGCAGAACTTCTCGATGTTGTCGGCCGAACACTTGGTGTTAGAGTAAGAGCAGTCGCAGGCCTCTGCGGGACCGCAGCCCTTATCGTACACAGGCCAGAACCTCTCCAAGGCAGCCGCGGATGAAACGAGGCCCAACAGAACGAAAACAAACATGGTGGTCTTCGGATTCGCCGCCATCATGTCGACGTTCGTTTCTCTTCGAACAGCGCACCGCGACTGTACGGACGACAACGACCCGACAGCACGCAGTTGTCTTGTAAGACGACTTAATAGATGGGTACCGATGGACTTTTGCAGGCCCGTGCGTGCAACGCAATACTATATAATTAACTCGTAGTGGCATTGATAACTATCTCAGCAGGCAACAGGGAGCCCGGATGAAATGCAGTCCGTGACGCGAGATGGGGACCTGGTGGGCTCCACGGAATGTAAGTTTGAAAAGCGGCGTACCTATTATTTTTGGAACAAGTCCCGACTGATTCCGGAAAATTGTCTGGCGGATGAGGCGCGCGTTTATTCAGTTCGCTTGCGAGCTGTAGTTTATGGACGAGTGTATGGTCTTCGGAGATGGCGGCAAGATTGTAGCAGTCGACGTATGGCTTTTGAGTCGTGCGCGTAGCGGACTGAAAGTGCCGCATATCTTGTGTTCCCCTCGGGGTCGAACGAGCAGGCGATTGCTCTGTTGATACAGGCATCCGACGCACACAAGCAGGCGTCCCTCCGCGCCGCTTCGCGCTTGCAGGCACCTAGGCCGGCCGAACCCCCCTCGGAGTGCCGGAGAATTAATAGGTAATACATGAAATATGTCCGTGGAACGACAGCGTCATTCGGCACAAATATATATATTGAAGATTTAGTATCCTTCCTTCGATCAGAATATATAATTTATTTCGATCATTATTTAAAAAAAAGAACAGTGAGACGAAGACGGAACCGGGTACCCGTACCTTAACACATATTAATACCGATAAATGACGAGAAAACTGTCAAATAAAGACAATCCAGAAAATGGTGAAAAGAGAAATACCCGGCTACTTTCCTTTATTTATGTCCGACTTGTACCTTTCGACAATATATCTCTCTTACAAAGATGTAGTAGAAGGAGTAGTCGTACCATATAAAACAATTTACATACATTTACAAAGGAGTGGGGGGCTCCGTTATGCCAAAGGTGTAGATCTCTTACATGAATTTGCTGATAGGACCAAAGGGCTTAGAGCACGCATTAGGAGGGAGTCAGGGAGGGTGGATTTGCGCGAGTTGTGCTCGCGCAAAAGGCAGAAGATGGTATGACAGTGTATGTGGCGCTACACATATAGAGGTGAGTTCTACTATGGCAACGCTTGTTTCTAGGGCTAGCCTACTCGATTAGACTTGCGAAGCGTCATGGCAACTAAAGAAGTATCAATCCGTTGTCGTGGGACCGATAGTGGGGTCGATGCAGTCGAGCACGACGCTCGACTCCGTCGCCCAACCGCCGACAAACTCAATTCTCTGCATGTTAACCTCGATCGCGTGAGAGGTCGTGGTCGCTCCTTTCGAATTGAATAGGACCTCCATGCGAAGCCGTCCGGGGGGTTGAGCTTAATGTCCGTGAGGACGAGCTGCATCCACCTCAATAGGGTGTCCGCTTTCTAGCCGGCTACCTTTTCGCGGTGGTCGAATGCCCAACGATATAGCGTGATCTTGTCGGTAGACGCCCTGCGTAGTCTTTAAGAGCAAAAAAACAGCAGACTAGCTAATCGACTATGAGCACTCCCGAGAATGGAACACACCAACATGCATTCTGCTGCGACTCCTCGTTGCCCCTTCTTGTCGCGATGGTACATGACGGTTCCACCTTGTGGTGTGGTGACGAGGTCGCCAGTAAGGCACTTAATTCCTGCTCCTCATATGGAAAAGAAGACAAATAGGACGACGGTACCGATACATGGTCGTAATCGCTCAATATGGGGTTGTGGTACGTCGGACGTAGTTAGTACTTGTAGGTCGGTACGCAGACCCTCCGCGCGTGTAAACGCGCGGCGTACAACTTTGGGTGGGAGTGGTACGCGCATGAGCGTCGATGTGAGTGTAACATGTGACTCTACTAGTCCTTTCCGCGCTCGCGCAACGAGGTCGCCCAACGCGACCGAGTCTCGGCCATGTTCCTTGTAGAAGTTGTTGACCTATGAGAGATACGATTGTAGACCTCACGCCTTGATCGTGCAGAGGTTACCTTGCCATGTGACGAATTTTGCCATCGTGGCGTGGTTGCCGGCGAAGCGGGCTATCTATTAGTCTTCGCAAAATCCAAAGTACTTCTTCATTGTACAACCGTACATAGCCCATGTGCTCGGCGCCCTTGCAACAATAACTTGAGTGTTTGTGCGCCAAGCACGTCTTGTCCAAGCATGCGAGACATATACGGACGCATAGACTCCGTCCAAGGGTTGGTGTACTCCGAGACCTCGACGTGGTACTTTCGTATTGGCGTTCGCTTAGCTCGTAAGTTCGATCTCGTCGCCGGTGCGCATCGTACGCTAGTTCAACGGCGGTTGATATTTATAGTATGCCGTGGGTTGGTCGTCTATCTAATCGGAGGCGTCTTCGGGAAGAGCCGCAGAAAATATCAGGGGGGCGTCCGTGTCGATACCAACCCAGCCGGTACCCTCCGTGGTAGGCTCAGGAATGCTCTGATGGACGTTGATGTTTGTTTGGTGTTGGTTGGCTTGGCCTTGAGTGCGGTGCCATAGTTGATGAGCTAATAATGTGAATTGTGCGACATGTGCAAAGACGGAGGACTCGACTTCCGGGGCGTCGACAACATGATAAAAATCATGGTAAGGTAGAGAGCATGACATGTGTGCGTCGTAGGTAATATTACAACCCGGTGGGTAGAAAATGGAAATATTACATATCACAAACACTCCGCGCTACCTATCATTTTCTGGACCTTTAGGGACATTAACTTTTAATTCAAAAAAGTAAATTAATCGGGGAGTTATTATAGTTTCAAATACTTTTTATTTTTTTCATATACGAATTAGAAGATATCGGTTAAACCTTGCTAGACTTCGAGAGTCTAGATGCCGTTTGCGTGAGCTGTGCTCACGCAATAGGCAGAAGGTGGTATGACGTTGTGTGCGGCGCGTCATATTTAGGGGTGAGTTTGACTAATAAGGCAAAGCTTGTAAAGCTGGCATGGACGGTTGGACTTGCGAAGCGTCATGGCAACGTTTGCTAATCTAGCCCCCGTATAAAGATTGATACCATCGGCATAGGTACTTATACTCATGCATGTACTTGTACATATACATGTCCAGGAGAAATATTAGTACTTTACTGTAATACATACAATAAACCCCAATTGATTACATCACGCAAAGAAAGCTAGACGATTTTGGGAAAAGGGGAAAGAATAACAGCAGAAGGATAATAAACGAAAAGTTCCCGAAACCTACACAACCATCGGAAATTTAATGCGTTGCATATAAACCCAGAAAGAAGAGTCGGAAAGACGTGAGTAGCTTCACGCGATGCCGATCGAAGACAGTGGAGGCGACAACCAAGAAGATAATCGGCGGCCGGCAAGAATACCGGGACAAACACGCCCTGCCATAATTGAATACGAATTGGGGAACACGCGTCCTCGTTATTCTCCCCAAGAAACTCTGAAAACTGCAACGTCATAAACTAGTGTGAGGGGTTCAAACCCTAAACACCCTTATATATTGCAATGTCCCCATAATACCGGATGAAGTAGGCGTAAATCATTTCGTCCACAAATCTACCTGATAATCTATTAAGAGCGATTATAGAACGGCTTATCGCGGATGAACGGCGGTATTACCTCTACGGGCAAATAAAAGAGGGTACGGGTACCTTGGAGATATGATATTGTGATCGGGCGGAGCAGATGAGGCTTTATCAATTTTTTATTATTCCACTTCTTTATTTTCTTGGAAGGAAAGAAAAAATCACGGAAGATTTATGTCAGGATATTGGAATTTAATATATCGCTAATCCGTGTATACATGTACGGGTACCCGTACCTGCAGGATGCTGGCACTCGCGCCTCACGGATCTCATCCGCCAGACGGCCAGACCTCCCACTGCGGCAGGTCCCACTCGAAAGCTCTGCACGGACGGGCAGGCGTATAAGGCTACAAGGAAAAAAGAAAAGTAAAAGCGTTAATCTTCCGTCGCGCAGAATACCATAGTCATCAAGGATGGAAAGGGAAACAGGCGTTCCAGAGGGTGACGAGTCTGCGGCGGCAGTCGCCGTACCGTCGTCGTCGTCGAATGACGCGGGCGATGGCGAGGCGAGTGGCAGCGCTGGCGGCGGAAAGGCAGCGGAGGGAGGGGCGATGAAGAAAGCAGGCTGGGGTTTTCTCAGGCATCCCAGCGCAAAGGGTAACACAGCGCGCCAATCTTGCTCCACTGTCCCAATTTCCCTAGCGATGCTTCGCTCCATAGCAAAAACCCTAACAGCCCTAAAGATCGGAAACCCTAAGCAATCTTCACTTCTGCCAACTCTAGGGATTTCCGGTACCGCTTAGGCTGTCGAAGTCGGCCGATTGACTGACAGCTGGCACATTGGCTGCAGACATTCAAGGGAGGCGGTCCAAAGCACGCCCCGCGACGTCGCCATTCGACTTTTTGGTGGTGCTCGACTTTGAGTGGACGTGCGACAAACCCTACTTTCCCTTTCCGCCCGAAATTATCGAGTTTCCGGCGGTGCTGCTCCGGGCCACCTGCCCCTTTCAGGCGAACCCCCACCCCCTCCTAAGCCTATTTTTTTCCCTGTGGAAGCTCTGTTGCAAAAGACCGCAAGTCTTACAGCTCTTAATAGTTAACGGCTGCGTCACAGGTGGTGGGCGAGTTTCAGGAGTATGTCAGGTAAAAGCCCCTCATCTTTCCCAACGGATAAAAATAAAAAATGAGGAATAGAAATGAGAGTGTAGATTAGGACTGTGAGTAATGATGATTGTAGTGTTGAAGCAAAATGTCGCAAAGTCTTCAATGTACTTTGGTCTATGTTGAAATGAAAAAGGCTTAATTTGTAGTGCTTTAGGGGGAAATGTGTTAATTCATTTTTGGAAGTTCATACTTTCAGCTCCACACCTTCCTCCAGACTGTTGCGCATATGACTTGCGTTCCTTCACGTGGTGTGGTGTGGGGTGACTGTGGTGTGGTGTGTATGTGCGAATCAAAGAGATATCCGCTGCATTTGCGCTTTTCCATATCATTTTTCGATTAGTATTCACATTCAATCAATATTCCTGCGTTGCCATTATTATTCGAATAGTGAAACATTAATCATTTTGTTCTACACAAAGCATTTCAAAGCCACTTTTCTTTGAAATCATAGCATCTTGAAATCTCATGCATATAAAACTTTTTATTTTCACGTGATTAGTCCATTTTCATAGCCTCTCCGAAATAACTAACGAGAGCAATCGCTAAATCACACCTAAACAAGCGCTAAATAACAACAAAACTTACTTTATTTGACAAGTTGAAGATATTATTTGACACTGGTGATTATTTCCATTGCGATTTGAGGCAATACCTTGTCTTTTGCATTTCGAGTGAGTATTCTTAACTTATTCATCTCTAACGATATTTTCGTTTAAGGAAGAAACAATAAACTTTAATGCTCGGAATATTAGAGGCGAAATTTTGACTATTTTCCCAACATTTTCCACATCATTACCACCCCTGTGGTGCTACGGGTACAATGCTTCTTGTAATTATTTCATTTCGCCTTTCCCCGAGTATTCCTTAAATCCACCCCGAAAAGGAACAGTTTTGTCGAAGCCGCGTTTTCGCACCTCATCGTCGACCCTCGTCTTTTGCCCCGCAGGCCGCAGGAGTGCCCCACTCTGACCTCCTTCTGCACTCAGCTGACCGGCATATCGCAGGCGACGGTGGACAAAGGCGTTCCACTGAAGACGGCCGTCGAGCGCTTCCACGCTTGGCTGCTCTCCCACGGCCTCCTCGTACCCCCCGCCACGTCGCCCTGGCTCACCGATGACGTGGCAAGCACCGCCGTCGGCAGCGGGCGACCACACCCGACCTGCGCCCCCTCCGGCGCATCCTTTGCGGTGGTCACGTGGGGCGACAGCGATCTGATGTCGACATTGAGACGACAGCTGCAACGGCTGCGCCTCCCTGTGCCGCCGTACTTTCGACAGTGGATAAATCTTAAGGCGCTCTTCAGGCACGGTACCCCCCCCCCTTTCCGTCCAGCAGCAGAGAAGCTGACATCGACATTTAGTACTTAAGTAATGCATGTCTATGCCATTTAGATTCATACACTATGCCATATTTATAGTGTATTACTTTAATGAGGCATGCCGCTCATCACATTTATGCATTTCAGACAATGCATATATGGAGCATCATCATTGAATACTACCATAACAATGATAGCGCCGTATTATCTGACATACAACAAATGTCCTTTCCTGTTTCTGTATACTGATAATTGCTTGTAAGTAAACACAGAAATATTCGATTTAAAATTTTCAGCCATGATGTAAGTGAATAAACATAGACACACGCATTCTACATTCTACATAGACGTGCATTCTACATAGACACGTGCATAGTACTAGATTTTGCATATCAGGAAAAATACATTACACTAACAATGCGCGCTTGCCTGTAGGTTTATTTATATTTTGATTGATTGATTCGCTAATTCGCGTCGTCGGCCTTTGCTGTTCTGCGAGACGTTATTGAGGTATGGTCGTAAAGAGTTCATTTACACCATACACCTTATGATGCCATCCCAATTGAGGACAGCGATAGCCTTGGATGTCATACGATTGGTCCAGGCTCGGGCTGCGGAGGCCGAGCCTTGCAGTTAGTGTCATAACCTTGATAACGGGTGGCAATGTTATTTGTAAAACCACGCATATCACTTACTGGCTATCTTCTCTTCACATTTCATTTTACATCTATTACTTGCAGGAGAGATACTCTTTCTCCTCTTCCGAGACACATTATATTCCCCATATTTGGAACGGTGTCTGCGCAATTTTCATCGTTTTTTTCATTCGTTCTCATATTTCTGCAGCAGCGACTCGTTTCGTAGCTATCGTTCATCCCTCCAGCCAGTGATTGAACCTAAAGTCGTATTCAGGCATCCTATCACTATCAACCTGAATATCTCCAGATTTATTCGTTATTTATCGTCTATAATCTGTGGGTTGTGGTCATGGTTTGGAACACAGAATTATGACCACGGGTGTGCACGTTAAAGCATCTACCGTCTATCGATATAATAGTGTTGTGTTGCCTAATTTGGGCTTTTTACGACTGTTAGAATTCCCAATTTCATCTCGTTTGCGGTCGACAACTGCGAAACATGCGGTTTATATCTACACCGCGCTTATCTGTATTCCGCGAAACCACGGTCGGTTTGCACTTTTTCCGTTACTATATCCGTAGGACGGAATTCGTATCCGCAAGGCTTAACTTTGTTTTGCGGCCGCCAAAACATAGGAGCCACTACAAGCGCGACCCGACGGGCGGGCTGCAGCGGGTGGTCGAGAGCTGCGGACTGGAGTTCGAAGGGCGCGCGCATAGCGGCCTGGTGGACAGCCGCAACACGGCAAAGATCGTGCAACAAATGGCGTCGCAGGGCTTCCGCTTCACGCGCACCACTCGCGGACTGGACGCGCAGGGCAACGCGTTTGGGGAGAAGAAGCGGAAGAGAGGGACGAGCGGGTGATCCGCTCCTGTCGAAAACTATTTATGTAAACCCTAAACCCTGTTGTCCTCGCGGCAATAAAAAAAGCTGACAGCTAATGCGCATGTACTTTATGCACAAGCATCCGGAATATGCGGGCAACCTCGCAAATAATCCTTCCTGTAAGAAATGGCATCCCCGCAGGGTTCCCTGCCAGTCCCATATCCCGGGGGGGCAAAAAAATTATAAAAATGGCATCCCCGCAAAAGATGCTTTTCCTACTGAACGAGGGTACCTTAGATAGGGTGGATATGGGTGAGCTCGACCTATTTCTTAATAAGCCGATTTGGTATAAGAACACCGGCAACAAAATCTATGAACCCGACCTACTTTAGTAGTGCTTGAGCAGGATTGCCCAGCGATGCCAAGCCTTCATCTCGTTCGTTCCGATACTGCTATTTATTAGCAAACCACATTTCTAAAAACATTGAGAAGAAATTGGATGTTACCGGTTATCTACGCTTAGTTTTGCTTTCATATAAAAGTGGGACATTTCGAATGGTCAAAACAGTGACAGAGCGTGAACGGCAATGGGAAGTCCAATCTGAAAACATGCGCGCGAAGAGTTGAACAAGCAGAACATCAAAGGACGGTGCAGCATAACATGCTTACAGGCAATACTGTATACAGCGCAATGCCCATAACAGGTGTGAATAATGCAGGTCAGTGTTGTGTTGCCCCCACGTTCTGGCACCACCATTTTCCGTGATAAAATTTCAAGTGAAAAAATGCAATGACTTTGCTATGTTGTGTACTTAATAGCAATGAAAGATTCAGCTTCTGCACGTAAAACATCCCAAGAGTGTGCGCACGCAGCAATTCCTTTCAAATTGCCTACGCTCCTTTCCCTCGTCAACCGCCAATGACATACCGCGAGTTCAGTTACTGTTGATACAAAGCACAAAAGCTGCCGCAAAGTTGGATACTAGCTAAAGCTTGCGTGGCATATGGTAGATGAGCACACTTTGAAGGACTAATGTCAGAGCTCACAGTATAGTCACATTATGTATGTACCTCGCTCACTTGCTTAGTAACCCATGATATCGTGTCGTCGAAACCCAAACCCAAAAGAGCGCATGACATGTTCGTATCATACATACACCTTCAAAACCAAAACATCGACGTAGCGATACCATAACCGCTTGAGCTGATGCCGCGACAAACTCAAGACGTACACCCAATAAATGCAGAAACCACCGCCAGAAACAACAGATCCGTCGTTAAAAAAATGAAAGCACGTCAATCTTAGTATCAGACGTCGAGTACACCGTCTATCGCCCGTGTCTATAAATATCGGATGGTCCACAAACCGATACTTGGGTAAAGGTGAAAGAATACCCGTCACCAATACTTGTACGTCTCCTTATTTCGGCGGCAAAACTCGGCCGGCCTCCAGCCGGATTCACATCGGAGCGTGTCGATTACGGGCGCGGGGCGCCGATCCTACTCTGTCGGTCTGCTCGTGGCTCGAGTTCTGCTCCACCTCAACCGCCTTCTCGCTGTTCCGCTCCCGCGTTAAGCGTTCCATCAACGACTGGGACCCAGTGGTGCGGTCGGCGGCGATGCTGCCGCTACCGGCGCCATCCTGCAGCCCCGGTATATCAAATACGTGTGAGCCGGGAAAACGAAAATCGTCATATTTGGAATTTAGGCGGGGTTGCGATGTAGGGCGGTTTCGAGTTGTTCAAGCTTGCCGGGCGACTTACCCGGCGCTCCGGCTTTGCAACATCCCGCGACGGTGTAGCTAACGACTTGTGACGCCCCTTCTTGCGACCCAGCACCTGCAACTCCCGAAAAGCATAATTTCACGCGACTGTAAAATGAAAACGACGCCCCGCGGCTTTGGTTACATTGATATTTTTATGTTATAGTAGGAATACCAACCGACACGTTGCGGTTAGGCAGACACGAATAAAGAGCGTGCAAACTACAAATAAAATAAATATCTAAAACTAAGAGGGAGGGAGTATTAGCGAGTGATGCATACAGTACCAGTACATGAAACGAATTTTGACTCCGCCTCTGCACGGATATCAACGTGAAATCAAATAAAGCGAGTTAATTCAGTAAGAGATATCCGGCAGCAGATGCGCCGAATAAGGCCAAATCTATGCCATCATTATTCAAATAGTAAGCAAGGCGAAAAAAAGACAATATAACAGTCGAATAATAAGCAATCTATGCCCGTTGTCTAAATAAAAATAAATATTGGTCCATCGACTTTGCGAAAGAGTGGCTGCAGGCTCACCTTCTCCAGCTGAGCACGGTGCTCCTCTGTCACCGCCCGCCCCGGTACATGCACGTCCAAAATGGCGAAATACTCCGACGGGAAATAGCGATGCGGTCGCTCGCGCGCAAACTGACGTCCACCAAAACAATCTCGTCAGAATAATATCATACAATAAAAAGACGTTTCGTCTCCCTCGACCCCCGACAACCGACGCTTGCAGGGAGGAAAAGGCAGCACCGCGGCGGGGTACCTTGACGAAAGCGTCCACGGGCATCTTCAGTAGGCCAAAGTAGGTCCGCGTAGCGTCGAACTGCTGCCCGGCCTGCCAATCCAGCGCAAATGGCCACTCGCAAGTATTAGGTCGAAATTATTAGCACAAAAGAACGGGAACCAAGGTCATTGTCTAATTACAAATGATCGGTGCAGTACAAAAACAATGAAGGCACCCGCTACACGGATTGTTTTCAACTTTTATTCAGGAGTGCGCGAAATCCAGCGTGTCGCGACACTCGTCGTCATGGAAAGCGAATCGTCACCTGTTGGCCATGCGCCCCAACGCCATCCGCAGTCGCGCCCAACGCCGTTAGCCCCGGCTGCAGCGTACTGCTGACCTACACCAACAGAGGGCGCAGAGGTGAGGCGCTCAGATCTTTCATGTCGCTAGTCACAAACACGATATCAGACAGCAAATGAGGGGCCTATTTGACAAATGCAAGCAAAATAAAAAAGGACGGGTAGAACAACATGAACGGGTGCTAAAAATTTAAAAACGATGTATTGTTTGTGTTGGATACGCGTCGTTTTTGTTTTTTTAAATTCAGTACTTATCCACGGCCAATATTTGTTTAGTACTTGTCATTGTGTAATGATGACCTTGTAAAAGTATTATCCTGGTAGACAGGCAAAATAATCTAAACCGCGCCACGACACGGGCCGACACCTTGCACATCGCGTCCACGCCCGCGGGGTTGATTCGCTCCATTTGCGACACCTGCATCCGTAGGATGCGTGCCGCGGCTGGCGCGGCGCCGCACAGGACGTACAATCGATGGCGCGTCGGTAAAAAGGGCAGCACCGCCTCTTCCACTCGCGACACCATACGAGTCAGGGCGCCAAGCCGCTCCTCCGCCTGTCAGAAAAGACGGCAGCAGCCGCAGTCGCAACAGGAGCAGAATCGCCCATGGGTGGTTAGTAGAGAAGTTCAGTCGCAAAGCAAGCGCAAAAATAGGAGGATGACCGGCGCCAAGAAGTTGAGGATTCGGACATTAAACTGCAGCTGTAAAATGTCGCGTGATACATTAGCTAGTTTGGTTTGGATATGAACAAGCAGCCTTTTGTCGCCCTGCTGGTTAAGCAATCTTAAATAAATATTCTACTCCGTTTGAATAACCCGTGTAAAACACATTCACAATTATTACTAGGGTCAACATGCCTTTCTTTACCTTGGGTCCTGATTTAATTCCGTAAATGATTTGATATGTATATATTCAAGGCGGAACCTCCCAATTGCATTTTAAACACGAACTGTATACGAATCATCCGAATAGCGCACTTACTGTTCGGTGATTCTGTTCCAATTTCACACTTATCGTGCGGAAAAATGTGATGCGGCGGACATGGAAACCCTAAACCCGCCTAATCATTATTTGCTCGGCGAAATCCGTTATTATTTGGCGGCCGCGAACAGCATCGCCACACCGTTTTCCAATTTTTTTGCGCCCCGGGGCATAGTTTTACCGGTACCCGTACTTTATCATGTCGCTTATGTTCATCATTCGAACTTTGAGGTACGGGTACGGGTAGTCGCGCGATTTCGCGCCGAAGCGTCTGTAGTTTAAAAACATTCGGGAGAGGGCGCAGTGGAATGAATCGATGGCATTTAAATAAATGATGACGCGCAAATCGATAACAAACCCTAAATAAATCGACGTAAATCCTAAAAAGTGAGTTTCTACGAGATACTTCCCCAATTCGGTGTCCTACGGCGGTGGTCGGGGGAGGGCTAATCACCTGAATGGCATCCTGCTCCTCTGTCACAAAACTGTGCTTGGGTAGCTCCTGCACCGAAAATCAAGGCTTAATAATAGTTAGGGTTCTGAGGTCATCGCTGCGTTGCTTTTCTTACTTTTTTCAGAATTTTTGAATTATTTAGACGCGCTTGTGTTCGCGTGTGTAAAAGAGAGAGACGGGATGGTGAAGGGAGGGGAGACCTGTAGGTAGTGGATGAGTACGCATGAGAGCTCAAGGCGCAGAGTGCGTAGGCATCGACCGGAGAGGCTCTTGCAGCGGTCCAGCAGCACACCCAGCGCCTCCGACAGCAGCATGCCACCGCCGACGGTGCTGTGCGTCCGTCTGCGGGAGAAATTCAAGCTCAAACTTGAAAAATTAAAAAATGCAGCGCGATGTTTTTTCATTTATTTGAATTTAAGTAAACAATTTGGGGGTTAACGAGGCAGGTGGTGGTGGAAAGGGTTGTCGGGGGTTGGACCTGTGGCTAGACGACCCGCTGGATGGCCGCCCGCTGCGGTGGTGATGTCCTGTGGAGCCAACTGTGCCGTGTGTGTGGATGACCTGCGACATTCGTCCGATCAGTCACGAATGCACGCTGTTCTTGAGAAGACGTTTCCGTGAAAGTAAAGAATGAGAGGGAATTCTTTTACAATATGAGAAAGACAGAAAGGGGAGGAGGAGGAGGAGGGGAGGGAGGCAGACACTGAAACAAAATGAAACAAAGAATACATACAAAAGCCAAAAAAACCATATGCATTCAAATACTATATATATGTCAGCAAAAGAAATGGCATAAATTTGAACATTTGTCAGAAAACAAATTATCACAGCTGTTCACATATTTCCTTTGTACCGCGTTCTGCTTCTGCAATGGAACATTTCAGCGCCAATTTACTATCACATTTAATCGCTAAATGGTGTTTCAAATAGAAACAAAATTAATTGGCATTTGAACATTATTAAATGAACTTGAGAGAAGGCCGGAAAAAACGGCTCGTATCAACAAAATTGAAAACAGCACTGCAACCAGGAATTCGTCAGCCCCATATAAATCACGTTGAACATCAACCAGCACCACGTAATTTCACCCGTATGTCTTTCTTCTGCTTTTGGTCTTTATGTACGGGTGCCTAATCTTTCTGATTTAACCCATCAGAAAAATTAATGTCCCACCACCGCACGCTCATCTCACCGATGCGCCGTGTAAAAAAAATAAATGAAATGCAGTACTTCATGTGCATTACGCAATTGCAATAAACTATATCGCTCGCCCTAAACCAGAGAGAGTTTCTGATACCTCGTCCAAATGCACCGAACACAATCGAGCTGATGACACGTGACACGCAAAGAAACACAGAGACATAAACACATTCAGACGGACATACGTACACACAGACTTGCAGCAAACGGCAAGAGTGGGGAGTAAATGCTGAAACTGTATCTGCAGAAATATACGCCTCTGAGAGAAACGGACGGAAATTACAGAGGTGGCGCACACACCTCGGCCATGTAATCGAGGCTGTCGCTGAGAGCCGCCAACTGCGTTAACCGCGTTATATCGCCCGTCTCGTCGAGCAGCAGCGCCTCGGCCCCGACAGGCGCCTCCCGAAACACGAGCGCCAGCAGGTCGTACTCGACGCCCTCGTCGCCCGAACCGAGGCCGTTCGAATTTATGGCGGCCACCGCGGGGCGACTGTCGAACTCGTCGTCCTTCTTGGGGACGTAAAACTTGCCTGCGTCCTGCGGCACGTAACAAAGTACATTTAACAAGAAAATTCATCACCGATGAAGAGCGTGTCGTGTTTGCAGGACTTAAAAAAAAATCGAAAAACAGCCAACGCATTTCTAAAAATGAACTTCACGCACGCACACACACACACACACACACACACACACACACACACACACACACACACACACACACACACACACACACACACACACACACACACACACACACACACATTGTTTATTTGAAGAACCGGCAACACATTACTTCAAAAAAGCTGCACACCCACCCACACACACACACAAGCACGAATATCCACACGCAAATTTAAACCTAACCCACCCATACTCACGAACCAAATCATATACATACAAACAGCGTCTCAGACTTTAGAAAACGCCATTCCACATTTCTTCAGAAATTGACTCAGCTAACTGGCATATCATGGCCATCAGACAGGTCATTTTCACTTTCAAAACACTGACAACAACACAGAAATCGAAACAAGCGAAATAGCTGCGTCTCCCCTCCATTTTTTCATGTTCATTGATGAGCACAAAAGCAAGAATGGCTGCCATCGAGGGATTGTGTGAACAAGATTGGCCATTATGATGTATTGTGTATACGTTTGTTTGTTTGCTTGTGTGTATGTACATGTGTGTCTCAGAGAGTCTGTGTGTGTGAGAGCGAGAGTCTGCGTGAATGTAATCTCTCCCTCTCTCTCTCTCTCGTGTGTGTCCATGCGTGTGTGTGTGTGTGTGTGTGTGTGTGTCTGCGTGCGTGCGTGCGCGTGTGTGTGTGTGTGTGTGTACTTGTGTGAGTGTGTGTGTGTAGGGAGGGAGGAGGTGGGGGAGGGAGTTCACCTGGAGCAGGGTCGCCGACGGCTCGCATGCCATTTTCGAGGCGAGGTCCGGACGGCCCGCGAGCCGTGCTGCCAATGACTTCGACGTCGCCGTGTTTGCGTACACCGCTCCACATGCCTCCAACAGCCGACCCAGCAGCCCCTCCACAACCCCCGTCAACTGCTGCGCGAACAATGGCATGCTGCTCGCCCACCCCATCACCTGCGCACAACCGAGATTTGGTAGCCGATGGCTTCCTAGTTGAGTCTTTAACAGGCATTTCAGTTTCACTTTACCGTAAATTCTATTTTAAGCAGCTGTTAATTTGCGGAATTGTCTCGGTAGACAAATAAACACGAAATACATATAACTTCAATAAACAAGTCGAAACTCAACGGCGTTGAAAGGCCAACTCTGCGTATTGACACAGCACCGGATAATTTCGCAGACAATGCATGATAAATCAGGACTGCATTGCACATAAAAGCAAAATAACTGACTTTTGCTTTGTGGATATGACACTCATCAAATGTCATAATAACGACGTACCTTGGTTCTGTCAGTAGTTATTTAACGGCCCCACTTGCCATTCACATACCCCTGACAAATATAGCTCGAGCGCGGTGTCCATATTATAAAAATACTATGACAGAGGGTACAAATGCACTTGAACGATAGTATTTTTTTGAAATATTGATTGCGTGATATCAAATAGATTATAAAAAATTGTGCAAAACGAACCTTCCCAACTTGAAAAAACCATAATAGGGATTGACCGACAGCCTATTCGTCCGTGCAGTCGGAAGGACGCATGTTGAAGGGTATTAGGGTTTGATTCGAACTGCAAAATTGTAGCATGAATAACCGCCGCATTTGGTCCCAGATTTTGTCTTCACGAAAACCATACAATTGCTCATGTTTTACCCTTCGCCATTTTCTTTGAACTGCCGCCCAAATGTTTGAAGTTGTACATAGATAGACTCGTTTATCGTTACAACTCCTGAAAGTGCGCCCCCAGAATTCCATTTCACAGTTTTTGTTTACCAACCAATCCAAGCGCGTGCGGCACGAGAGGGGGGGGGGGGGGGGGGGGGGGGGGGGGGGCAACGTACCTCAACCACCAGCTGCTCAACAGCGAGGGCGACGCCCAACACGGGGCGCCCCTTGCCCACGTCCTTATCGTACAGCGCCCTAAAGCGCGCCCTCGGCCGAAACATTTCGCCGTCCTGGCAATGTTTCAATAAACGACGGCACGTCAGACAATCAAACGCCACGGCGAAGACATATCACAATCGAGCGACATTATTTTGGAGTTCCTAACCTTTATTCTCCGCTAATTTCACAACTCTATATTCAATGCCATTGGCGTAGTTGGCAATTATAAATTAGAAAGGCATTTAGAACAATAGTAACCGTAATTTTCTTGCAAGCAAAAATCCTACAACATTAAAACAATCGGATTATAGTAGTGGCGCAACCAGCAACATATACTCATCATCGGAAACTGAGGTCGACGCGGCGGCACCTCGAGGATGGCGTTGCAGCGCGCCCTAAAATCCACTCTCACTCGAGGCAGAAAGCTGTCGACGACCAGTTCCTCCAAAAAGTGGCGCAGCCTCGAAAGCGCACAGCAGAGCTTTCCGTCGTCAGGCGCTACTTTACTATGCGACGCATTTCGACAATTCTTGAATAGTTCACCGATAAACTAGGCTCGAATACGCTCGTGCACGTGTAAGTATGAAACGGGGCGCACCTGGTGGCGTCCCGCTTGCTTTGCGACCTGCTGCCGCCCGTCTCGCGCGCGACGCCGTCGACCAGTCGGTTGCCGCTGTCCACAAACTGCACCACCGGTCGATACAGCGCGGCGGTGAAGTACTGCGACGGCTCGTGTCCTGCCGGGTCGGGCGAGGAAACAGCAAACCGGGGATATTATATCTACAGCGCGTTCTTTTTAAGTTAAACAGCACATAAATACAATAAACTTGCAAGTAAAAAGTTCATTCCAAATTCATGAATGTGAAGACAATACATTAGAATTAAGAAACCGTTTACACAAGCACAAATGTACCGTAACATGTCAGACCTGCGCGATATGGTATGGCACATGTGAGGGGTACGTGTTCAGGACTCAGTACTTAGTTTTGGTGGCGTGCATCCATTTTGGAAGGTTACTTGATAACAACGCCGTTAGAGTGAGCGGCGGTCAGTCTATCCCTATGTTTCCTTTATTAATACGGGTAGCAGAGGAAAAATAGCAATCCCATTTTGACGAGCCCAAATCAAGCTCGATTAAGGAACGTAGTCTAAAAAAGTCAGCAATCAGTATCAGCATTCAGAGCAGAACACAAGATGGTTGCATGCGACGCTCATCGGTTGCAGACGTGGCCAAAATGAGGGAGGCCGATATGATTGCGCTGCAAATCATGCCACGCACCGACGGCGCGCTCGATTTCAGAGCGATAGCTCGGCGTGGTCTCGCTGGCTACCTCCGCGTCGTGGCCACGTCGCACGAGCAGGCTTTCGGGGTCGAACCCTTCCAGAAGGACGTCGAACTGAAAGGTCAGCCGTCCCGAGCCCTCGACCTGGCCAAGCACGCGATGCAGGGGAGGGTGTCAGCCGGCTCGCACCAACAACACGTTCAAGAATTTTAAGAAAATTGGCATGTACGAAACATCGGATCATCGGGATCCTTGCACACACGAGACAGATCGGATCATGCTTGCGCGTTCCAACAATCAGTACCTGTACTGTGCAAGCTACTAGAGGGGCTCACTGCCGAGTGTTTAAGGATTCAGTAGTAAATAATAAGGAAATACGGGCGGCAATACAGTGACTGACCCCATGACGCGCTGCTGTGACTGTTCGCATTCCGTGCACCTTGTGTACTCCCAAGAGATAATAAAAACAGATCAGTACGGGTACGAGATATGCGTGTACCGTGGCATTTAGCGCCAGCAGAGATAGAGATAAATTGCAGTCACCACTTCCTTGTAATAATATCCTTAGATAATACCAATAACTGGGATTTCAGGAATATTGGCAACATCAAACAGCGGGGAAACGGGTGTTTAATCGTCTGCATGTAGTCGCCACAATTCAAAAACTTCATGAAACACGGATAACTACGGACGGGTTGCAGGAAGAGACCCTTATTGGCACAGGTGTTTTTTACTGTACTTCAGCACTTTGGTAGACACTCTTCGCCCAGAATGTACTGCCGAATGAGTACATTGATAAATCGGACACACCCTCAAGGCGGCCAATA
Source organism: Tetraselmis chui (assembly GCA_026401115.1). Taxonomy (NCBI): domain Eukaryota; kingdom Viridiplantae; phylum Chlorophyta; class Chlorodendrophyceae; order Chlorodendrales; family Chlorodendraceae; genus Tetraselmis; species Tetraselmis chui. The sequence continues at coordinate 373,991 of JAPMLY010000033.1, forward strand.
ATATCGCAGTCACGGTGGAACGCGAAAACGGAATGACGCCAGAGCAACCATCTCAACATGTCTGACTCGAGACAGCAAACCCAGTACACAACAAAGACTGCCTCGCTTGCCTTTGCGCCAGCGGTCGACACGCTCCCCGCGTACATAGACTCTCTGTCCTTTGACTCCCCACCCGCCGGCGTCAGCATGTCCTGTCATGAGCAGGAACCAGAGTCGATGCAAGTGCCAAGCTACAACATACAGTTGAAAACTTCTGATATTTCGGACGGGCGTCCTCTTGGCTACAAACAACGTATGAGTTGTGGTTGTGGGAGCGGGAGGAGGGAAGACAGGGGAGCACACCTGCAGCAGGTGTCGGCACTCGTACATGATGCCCAACCAAATGCGCTCCATTTCCAAAACTGCGCTCTGCGCGCCGCTCTTCTCATCTTCCGCGGAGGGTGTGAAAATGGGGTTGAGGGAGAGGCGCTTCAGGGGGGCGGCCTGACCACCGCCTGCGCCGCCCGCCAACAAACGAGATAGTAAGTGTATGCAGACACTGCCATAGGAGCATTCGGTCTGGATACAAAAGAAGCGAACAATTCCACAAAAAATCGCACACAGATGACACGAGTAAATGTGCTAAATATAGGGTTATTTTAGGGTGAGTGTTAAATGAGCGAGGGCCGTTGATGGAAGCAAAACAAACGATTGTCTTCCGACTTTTTTCAATCGAGTGTTTTGCATTCAGTCCATTGTTGTTTCGACAAGTCTTTCGCTATTGTCCCGACGACATAATATCGTCATACTGTTCTTTTATTCAGTGTTACTGTGAATGCTGGTCTCGATAAAACCTTCTCTCGTAAGACAGAACCGCTCGAACATACAAGGCCCCCCAAGTCCCAAGCATGGGAAGGGAGGAAAGCCTTGCCACTCATTGCCTATCAGCCCTCTCTCAGACAATCAACAAAGATTTTATAATTTCATGCCAAACCGAGATATAAAACACATCAAAATAATCGAAGGGACGGAGCCGCCAACATTTGTAAAACACAGGATAATATACAAAGATCAAGAAGACGTCTATAAGATATGTAATATCTCAGGCTATGTATGTATATATGTGTGTACATGTGTATGAGACAGACTGTGTATGTTTTTATGTGCGTATTAGAGAGTGCGTGCGAATGTGTGTATATGTGTGCCTCGGGGTATGCATTTATGTGTGTGTGTATGTGTGTGTATGTGTGTGTGTGTATGTGTGTGTGTGCACGCGTCTGTGCGTGTGTGTGTGCGCGTGTGTGCGCGTGCCTAAGGCTATGTATATAAATTGTGCGCGTGTGTGTGTGTGATCAAGTAGCTACGTGTGTGTGTGTGTGTGTGTGTGTGTGTGTGTGTGTGTGTGTGTGTGTGCGTGCGTGCGTGTGTGTGTGTGTGTGTGTGTGTGTGTGGATAGGGGGAATTAAAAGGTGAGGGGGTGTTATGTGGCCGCACCAGACTCAGGTCCGAGGCGGGGTGAGGCTTCCTGAGCTGATAGGTCCTTGGCCGACTGCGCCTGCTGCTTCAGGAAGCGGAGGGCGGGATCGTCTTGCTGCTGCTGCTCCCCGATCATCTGATACAGGTGCGTCAGGTTGCGCAGCGCCGTCATGCAGGCGTCCAACGCGCGCTGCAGTACCGCACGCACCGCGCCCTCCGCCGCCTTAGGCACCGACCGCCCCCCCTTCTCCTCGCCCCCTCCCGCCTCGCCTTCCGCCTCCGACGCAGCGGACGCCTTGGCATCCTGCATACAACAGCAAAGAACGCACACAAGACTGAGAATGCAAAGATGCCAACCAACCCAGCAGTGAAACGTCCCGGCGAGTGGCACACATCATACGTTACTGATCTTCTTGCTGCCCATGGTAACACTCCCACCAATACAACGTTATGCGTGGCGCTCAAGAAGGGAGGAGGGGGTGGGGGGGGTGTCAGCACCTTGATGATGCTGCGGATGAGAGTCCGAATCTGACTCGGCATGCTCTCCCTCATGATAGCCTACAGAGGGGACATCGTAGTGGTGCGATGCATGTCACGTTTCGAATATGGAGAGCAGCCGTGTGGGAATGGGTTAGGAGAAAAATGGTGTGAGTGAGTGTGAGTGGATGTTTGAATGAGTGTATTAACATGCATGTATGCATATGTAGGTACAAAAATAAATCAACATGAGAGTATGTACGTCATAGAGTGTTTTCTGAGTCTATCTATGGGTCGCTGTTCGAAGGACCTTGGGACTTTGGGAATGTATGTGTGTGTGTGTGTGGGTGGGTGTGTGTGTGTGTGTGTGTGTGTGCGCGTGTCTGTGTCTGTGCGTGTGTGTGTGTGTGTGTGTGTCCGTGTTGGAGGGGGTAGGGGTAAGTGTTCGTCAGAGAGTGTTCGAGAGCGTCTGTGTGACATCATGTGCATATTCGTTTTGTGAGAGAAGATGAGTCAGTGAGAGTGAACGTGCTTACAATTGACCGAATCGCAGCAAGTGCGTGTGCGTCGACGTATCTGTACATGTGCTTAAGTGAAATTTATCAGAGGGTGTGGGTGCGTGTGTGTGTGTGTGTGTGTGTGTGTGTGTGTGTGTGTGTGTGTCTGTCTGTGTGTTGTTCAGAGTGCCATTAAGTGTGTGGACAAGTCCGTATACGTGTGAGTACATTTGAGAGTATCCCAGACAAGTCTGTATACGTGTGCAAGAGTGAGCGGGTGTACATGAGTGTACATGTGCGCGCGAGTGTGTGTGTGCGCGCGTCTGCACGGGTGTGTGAAAAAGGGTGAGCGCGGGTGAAAGAGTGTGTGTGATGAAGGCTGAGCGTACCTTGGCGTCCCGAATGCCGCCGATCTGCACCAGACACTGGACCAGCGTTTCGAATCCAGCGGGCTGTGAGGCAGATAGGGAAGGGGGGAAGGGGATTAGAAGGGCAGGATGACGTGTCATTGCGAGACAGATGGAAGTCAGAGAATGTGGCCACGGCTTCAGCGCAGGAGCTAGATGATTAGCGTCAGCCTGGCCGCGTAGCGCATGGCAGCGCCGCCTACTTGGATAGAGCGTCATCCCCGGTATGGCGCGTGTGAGAGCGTCTGATGTTGGGCTGGTCCCATGAAAGGGAGGGAGGAGGAGGAGCACAGGCGCACGGGAGCAGCGCATACACCGCCTACCAGCCATCGTTAATAGACTGCAGGTCTGGTTCGAGATGAGGGTTTCAGTTTTGAGAGGAGAGTGTTGGGCAATGTGTCGAGTCTGTTAATTTTTTATTTTATTTCTTTACTTTGAGAGCAGGTAGAAGAGGGAGAGTGATTCATACCTTTTGGTCGGCTAACAAGCCCACAGAGCTGGAGTGTTGTGCACTGGTGAGATCCATTGAGCTGCGGGAGGGGCGACGGCGGGGCTTGGAGTGCATCCGCCCGTTATCAAGAGCTGGGCAACAGATTAAGTGGGTTTAGGGTCCACAAAACAGCCGTAGAGGAGGCACAGCTATTGACTGTATTTACGATCTCCACAATTGCACACATGAGCCTGCTTGATACATTCCTCCTCCCCTACCCCCCTTCTCAGTGAGTCTCTAAAGCATAAGCTATAAAGTGAGACAAATAGTTATTGGGTAGATATGTAGGCATGGTGGTTGGGATAAGAAAATAGGGATAGTACGACAATTAGTTCACAGTTGTAGGAGGGCACGCAGATGGAATGCGCGCGTGCGTAAGCATGTTTGTCTGTCTATCTGTGTGTGTGTGTGTGTGTGTGAGTGTGTGTGTGTGTGTGTGTGTGTGTGTGTGTGTGTGTGTGTGTGTGTGTGTGTGTGTGTGTGTGTGTGTGTGTGTAAGTTTGTTGTGATAGGGGAGGGCAAAGGGTGTGGCGTACTCATGTCTTTGGAGAAGCGGCGAGTAGCGATACCCCATTTCCCTTGCTCCCCCTCGCCAGCCAGACTGCCCTGCCGACGCAATCGCCCTGGCCGCTGCGCAGAGAGGTCCATATCTGCGGCAATCAAATCAGCACCGCAGACGCGGCATCAGGTAGTCCACCATAACCAAAAATATGCCCTGTTATCCCACAAAATGACAAAAACATTACACGCAAATACACACACATACACACACACACACACACACACACACACACACACACACACACACACACACACACACACACACACACACACACACGCGCGCGCGCGCGCGCGCGCGTGCCAGCAATGCAAGGGAAGCTCACCCGACTTGAAGGAGATGCGATCCGATGTGCGTCTGCGTGCCCCCGCCCGCCCACTCCCACCCTGCGTGCACGTGGAAAAACAATAAAGACAAATGTACCCGGAAACCTGCAAAAGCTGTAGGTTAAAGGGCTAAACTTAACACCCTAATTTACAAAATACTGAAATACTCATTTTAGTCTTTTCCTTAACCTTAAACTTGAAACTTTGAGAAAGGGTAGGGAGGGGGGGCAACTGACCTCAGAACTTGGTGGCGCGTTTCCGCTAGCCCTACGTGAAGGCCCACGACTGGATGGCCGATCACTCCCACCGCCAGAGAGGCCGATGCTGGCCATTAGATCGGAGGCTGCGAGAATGCAGCACAGCACAGGTGTCAGCTGCAACAGCAATCTAATAGTATTGCGGGTTGAATCGGTGTCAATACTCCACCTGTGTGTGTGTGTGTGTGTGTGTGTGTGTGTGTGTGTGTGTGTGTGTGTGTGTGTGTGTGTGTGTGTGTGTGTGAATATCCGTGTGTGTGTGTGTCTGTCTGTCTGCGTGTGCTTGTTGATGTGTGTATGAGTGTGCGTGTGTGCGTGTGTGTATATATATGTGCGTAGGTGTGTATGTCGGTGTCTGTATGCGCCTGTGCGTGTGTGTGCGTGCGTGTGTGTGTGTGTGTGTGTGTGTGTATGTGTGTGTGTGTGTGTGTGTGTGTGTGTGTGTGTGTGTGTGTGTGTGTGTGTGTGTGTGTGTGTGTGTGTGTGCGTGCGCGCGGGTCTGTGTGCGTGTCTATGTGGGTGTGCATGTGCTGGGCAGAGAAAGGTAGTGGGGAGATGCGCCTACCGCTCATCCGTCGCTGTAGCATTCGCGAAGCTGGATCAGCGTCGTCCAGTTGGGCGCCATCATCATCCTCATCCAAGTTCTCCTCCTTCGGACTCTCCGTGTAGATGCGGCTCTGCAGCTCCTGCGGAAACACCGCCGACATTACCAAAATAGTCAACGACAATGAGGGATGCACAAGAGACAGACACGCCAGGGCGCGATGTGGGAAGGTGGATGAATAAACATGAGCATATCCGTCACAGCGGACACGTGGATGTGTGACTGTGCATGTAATTGCGCGAGGGGATGAGCTGTGTGTGTGTGTGTGTGTGTGTGTGTGTGTGTGTGTGTGTGTGTGTGTGTATGTGTGTGTATGTGTGTGTGTGTGTGTGTGTGTGTGTGTGCGTGTGTGTGTGTGTGTGTGTGTGTGTGTGTGTGTGTGTGTGTGTGATGTTTTCGGTGTGAGACATAATGCAGGTAAGAATATGTCTGCAAAATACCATGCGATTTTCCCGCTTATATGCTGCTGGATAGGTCATATCTTTGCTTGTCTGACGATTTTGCATACCTGTGTGTGCGCGCGAACGCGCGCGCGCGCGTGTGTGTGTGTGTCTGTGTGTCTGTGTGTTTAGTTCGAAGAAAAGTGCGAGCAATCGTCCTGTCAGTTTCCCAATCTACTGATTCCCACACACCTGCAAGATGGTGTCCTGCAGGCTTTGCCTCAGCTCCACCATGTCCTTTCTCAGCGTCGACAGCCCCTCCACTTTGGCCAGCTCATCGCGCGCGAGTTTGTTACATCCCTCGAGTAACAGGGCAACTGCCTCAGTCCAATCCTGCGCCAGTTGAGCCACCATCACAGCACCGCCGGCGCTACCCCCATCCACCCATCTCTGCAGACTAACTCATTCGGCAAGTGCAATAGCAGCGCAGCGTTCCCACCTTTTCTTTCTCCAGAGTCCTGATCTCCTCCGGCAGTTCCACGATGCTGTGGATATCATCCAGCAGGCGAATGGTGTCAGAGAGCGTGATGCTCTTCCGCCACTGCGCCTGCAGATGGCGGCTCTTGGTGCTCAACCGCTTTCGCGCGTCCTCCAGCGAACGCTTCAGAGTGGCCACCTGTGGCGGAAGCAGAAGGACCAGTATCAGCGTTACTTCTCCATCGTTTCTGCCTATCTCACTGTTTCCCTGCCTCTCGTTGCACTTAATGACTTACACACACATATACACAAACCCACTCACTCAAACACACTCAAACATACACACGCGCATAAACACACACACACACACACACACACACACACACACACACACACACACACACACACACACACATGCAACACGTAATCGGATATGTGCGAAAATGGCGAGCCGTTTATGCCTTAGACCATTTTTTCCACACATCCACAGACACATGCACATGGTGTCAGAAATGCATCAACATAGTGTACATACCTCATCCTCTGCTTGACTGAAGTGGCGAAGAATGCCCGAATAGTTTTGCAGTGCCTTGTTAAACCCGTTGTGATAGTTTCGCACGACATCATCAACTAGCGACTCCACATTCGCTTGCTGCCACCTCAACTGCCCACGCGGCACACACAACCGTCATCAACAACTCACCCACCGCTTCCCCTACCACCTGTCGGGCAGGTAAGTGCCGATAAGGGGAACGAAGGTAAGAGAGGAGGCTAGCTGGTACCTCCTCTAGCCGGACCTCAGGTTCAACCTGACTAAGGATGTCAATCACATGGGGTAACGAGTCAAATGTGTCCGACTGCAGCTCCGCAGGCACTCGCCCAAGCTCTTCGTCCACCAACTCCCAGTTGATGCCTCCCCTGCTCATCCCCCAACACCAACACCGCCCACAAACACGGCGCCTCCGCTGACACCCCCCACAGTGGGTGTCTACGGATCCTAATAAGCAGTGCCTTCCATCTCGCGTCCCTTCAGCCCCCACAGCCGCCCACGTTAACGAGCGCCACCCCTTCCACTGTTCACAGCCACACATGCAGGCAATAATTTAGCCCCGACAGTCCTTACAGTAACCCCACCACCTGCACGTCCTTAGAACCCTTCCAGCCACTACAACGCACACAGCACCATTACATCACATCAATTCACACTAAAGCAATTGGTGAAGGGCAGCGTTCTGGACTCAAGAAGGGAATACACTTGTGGAGAAGCCCTGTGGCACGGCAGTGAGTCCAGCTCTACCCCTTTGACCTAACTCTCTTGCTATCAAGGTTACCCTGAGCTACAAAAGTTAGCCCCAAGCAGAGCGCTCTCACTGCCCCCACCCAAACCCACCCACCCGCTCACTCACTTTCCTCTCCCACTACTTCACCCCCTCCACTCCGCCCAGAGCTCTTCCCGACGCCGCACGCCGCACTACGCTGCCTTTCCCTCAACAGACCGGGGCATTCATGCAATGATCCCAAGAGCAGAAAGTTACCTGATTGGGTCCCTTCGCTCGCGTCGCCGCCCTTCGCCCTCCAATGTGTCTCGGCTCCAACCGCGACGACGACTAGGCGGTCCTGCGCTGCGAGGGCGGCGGAGGACGAGCGCCAATGTCCGCAGCGTCGCCTTCCCTACTGCTCGATCGTAATGCTGCTGAAGTACCTGGTACCAGGCGGTGATGTAGCGGCCCTGGAAATTTGCTGTCCTACGCGTCTGGGGCACGGACGGCTTCGGATCAAACGAGGAGTCGCTGCGTCGTCGCCAGTATTTGAGATCAGCCCGTCCGGCACTCACCAATATCATCGCTGCGGTGCGCTGAACCGCGATGTTTATTTGGTCAGATTGATGTAAATCTACAGGTTTGCAAACTTACTTACATATGTGACAGAACGCACACCTTAGCGGTAAAGCGTTCCTGTAAGAGCGGTGCGTCTTGCCCAGTCCTCGAGGTAACCCTCGAGGACTGAGGAAACGCCCAGCGCAACGCCCCAAGCCCTGCACCCAGCAACACTAGCTAGCGACAACCCTTAAGCCGGTGCAACCCCCGAGCAATGCCACTCTCTGCTTTGCGCTCGCCCATCTGGCTCGCGCAAAATTGCAGTCTCGACTCTCGTAGTCGAGTAGGGTGCCAGTTTTACCTTTCGTCTCGGTGTGCTCCCAGCGTCACGAGACACTTCCCCCATTTGTTCATGTCACATCGCATTCCAACATGCCGCCTACTGATATTGCAGCTCGGCCCTACCGCGGCCCCGTCGCTATCCCGTCTCAGCAAGGCGTGACATAACAAATTCAAGCAGCGTGCGCGGTTTCCGAGCGTAGACTGATCGAGCAGATCGAGGCAAATTATGTTGCCTTACTCGCCCATCTAAAACACCTCGCAGAACCGGCTACATGTTTGAATATGCAGCAACCCATTCCCGCTGCCGCCACCATTGCGACATAGGGTGGTTATGCGGCGGCGCTTGCGCCGCCTATCGAGTTGCTGAACGACGACACCGAGCTTATCGAGCCCGAGTTCGTCGACTTTACCCGCCGTGGTGAGGTCAACCCCACCGGTTCGGAGCGCCCCTTGCGCACAGTCTGCGAGCCCAGCTTCAAGACGCCGACCGAAGACGCCACTAGCCCCATCACCACCAACCTCTTGCAATCGCCCCTCAACGGTTGCTACGTGGTCAGCAGAACCCACGCCCACTCCATCGGCAAAGGTTATGGTGTGCTACCGTCTAGATATGCTCTTCCTATGGAGCGCACCGAATTTATTTTGCGCGACCCGCGACAAGATAGTTTCACACGGCTGAGAAAAGACATCCTACCGTCACTAAAGACAGTAAAAAGATCCAAAGTACTACTAAAGTACTACTGAACCACATACCGGGGATGGGTCGGTAGCTCGAATGAGCAACGCCGATCGCCTTCGCTCTGGGCCTGGCCTCCCATCGAGCGCAAGACTGGTGGACAGGGCCCCTGAACAGCGTGTACCATTCACCTCTCCCCACCCGAGCCTAGCTCAAAACGGTCAGTGGATCCGTAGCGACACCAGACGGTACACACTCAAAGGCGCAGCTTCCAGGGATTTGAATTTCATCCCCCCGACAGCTATCGCGCCATCCACTTCGAAAACCACACATGTACCCGTCAAAGTACTGCGACACACCAAAAAAACACATCGCTTACAAAAAGTCTCTTCCCCGGTAGGCGGCGCGCCACATCGCGCCCCTCCGAGCGTCCGGACGTCCCTGTCCGCCGCCAACATCCACCAAACCCATGCCCCATCGGACCTGGTCGCGTGCAGCCAACACGCGCACTACTCTCAAACCCTACTCAAAAAGCCACACTCGACTCCACTACTTATCTCCACCACTCGAAATCCTGCTCGAACGCCAAGTCTTCGACCCCTACCCCCCCCCCACCTACAGGCAGATGCTTATGCCATTGCGGGATCGGCCCGTGAAGGCGCCCACCGCGGACCCTTACAACCCCCGGAGCTATCAAGCGGGACATCCGCTCGCTCTACTCAACACTGTGCCCCAACCACCCCCATCCGCCCAAGACTTGGGCACCGCTTTGGAATACTCATCAGTCACAGGACTCCATACGCCTCCGGTCCTCGCCGCTCCTAGGTCAACCACTGACATGGGACGGGCCGCTGACTCAACAACCCCCACAGACGACCCGTACTGGTGCGATCGTCCCGCTTTGTCCCACAGTAAGGACCAGTCTAACACCTCCCGTCCCCTCCCGCTAACCCCCGCTGATACTCTCGTTACCAGCGCACTTAAACCGATGCCTTTCCCTCACCTTAGTGCGTCCCAGCCACTGTGCTGTAAAGTTCGATAAATAATGCAACATCATGAACCTCGAAAATCATCTTCTTTAATCAGAGAAAAATTCTATTATACAGGCCTGATTCCTACCCCTGCACTAGCCACTGCCCTGAACTGTACTCACCGACGCCCCCCTCCCTCACATGCTACCCTCCTACCCCACAACTACTCTAGTCCCCTCGCAGCTGCTCAAATTGCCTGGCTTGTCGCGCCGGCCCTTGCCCTACACGCTCCCTCTCGCCCGAACTCGCCGCTCGCCGACCGCCACCCCCCGTCCCACAATACGGCCATGTCTAGCACCCAACGTCCCATCCCGTTAGCCTGCACTGATACACTTGTTATCGGCGCACTTCAATCGAAACCCTCTCCCCACCTAAGTGCTTCCCAGCCAAAGAGCTGCACAGTTCGATCAATAATGCATCATCATGTAACTCGCAATAAGTCGTTTTCCTTCGTAAACTTTTTTACATGCCGGATTCTTCCCACTGCACTAACCACCGCCCTGATCAGTCACCCCCGTCACCCCTCTCCCTGCTGCCCTCCCCGTGCTCCCTCGCTCTATCCCTCATTCGCTCCAGTCGTTGCGCCTCTCCGCTTCACCCTTTTCTTTCTTACCTTTCTTCCCTTTTTTACTTTTACCATGATCACACGCCTAACTCAACAGACACTCGCGCTTACCTGCGATTACCACACTGTAGAACCTAGTGCACTCGTTCTCCCTCCCCCCTTTTACACGCCCCATGCTCTGCCCTACTCGCCCGTCGCTGTGATAACGACAGTGCTCCCCCTGCTGAGTTTAGCCCACCCGACCTGCCCTACCCGAATATTTAACCGATCACCCGCCCCCCCGCGCACCCCCCTGCCCCGGAAATATCGCCCCTCCCTTACAGAATCAGTCTGGCGGTCCCGAACCCGTAACAATCCCAGCGACACACGTACTCCCTCGCCCCTACAGTCCCCACTTCCTTTAGGCCTGCTCCGAGGCTTCTCTCGGAAGCCCCGAAGCACACTTGATACGATATCGACAGCCCCCTCTGTCACAGTTCCCCACTATCGCCCTCCTTCTAATACCTACCACACCTTGCTTACAATTTTTCAATCCCCCCTCTCCTACCCTCTCATCCTCTCCCCGCCATCCCTACACTTACCACCCTCTCTTAAGCTCCGAAAGACCACCCGTTCCAAGGAGCTTCTACTCGCCGAAATGCGCATGACGTCGACGAACGGACCCTCCGGAGCCTCACACCCTCGCCCTCCACAAGCCTCGGCCGGCAAGGCCGCTTGTCATCATTAGTCCCCCACATGACGGGCCTCAAGGCCCAGAGGTTAGACCCCACAACCAACCCCCCACCCCCCAGCTAGATATCCGACGACACACTACTACCTCCATGCTTCCGCCAACTCTCCCGGCCCACTTTACTCCACGCACCTGTTGCACCGTCTTACATAACTACCTCTTCGACCTAAACCTTGAATACGGCCTCCCTACACCCATCGGCTGCCTCGATTCCTCTGCGGTGCTATCCTTCCAATGGGGTCGTTACCAGGACCTCTCCAACCTCTACTGCCTTGCTACGACGTTATCCAAACTCCACTCCACTCCCACCGCCTCGTACACAGTTATCACTAACAACGAAGTCGATAACCACCACAACAACTCCCAATTCCCCAGCCACTGGACTAACCTCGCCAACCGAGGCGCCCCCCCCCGTCCGGGGACGCCTAACCACTCTCTCGTGATCCTCACATGGCAACACTCACACTTCGGCCTCCTACACCTAACTCACACCTCAGCCACATGGATCGACTCTCTTCATCACCCTCCTCCGCCCGACCTCCTCGCCCGCTCTCTCAATCTCCTCTCTGACTGGAACTCCTCCCCCCCCCCTCCCGTCGGTACCCTACGCTTCCTCAACCCACCTCGCCAAAACGATTCCGACGGAGCATGGTCGTGCGGTACCCACGCCCTCTTGCACACCTACTTCATCACCACAGCCCCCCCGGACCAACCATACAACCCCCCCCCCTTCGACCCCCGTTCCTCGGTTTACTCCCTACACACTCTCCTATGGAACCACACCTTCCGCTCCGCCCCCCTCCCACAGGGCCGCCACCACCTTCTCGACGCCCTCCACCACCCCACACTACCCCCCCCCCTCAGCCCCCACCCACTCCCCTCATCCCCCCCTCCCCTCCTCTCCTCCCCCCTCCCTTCCAACCTCCACCCGTAGAACGCCCCCCCGATGACCCCCCCCGCACCACCCCCTCCCTCCCCTCCCCCATCCTCCCACACCACACATCCCAACCACTACACTTCATCACCCTCAACACCCGCGGCCTACACACCTCCATTATGGATGTTGAACACCTCTCCACCTCCCACCAACCGGACGTCTTAATCCTCACCGAAACCAACCACGACACCCACAAGTCCCGCTGGCGCATAGCCCTCCCCCAATACCACCTCAAAAGCTCCCGACCTTGCTACTCAACTGTGCCCCTACCCAACGCAGGCGTTCTCTTCGCGGTCCGCCGAGCCTCATTCCAGTCTGCCACTGTCCTAACCCCGCCCCCCCACCTCATCCCCCATATCGCCGGACTAAAAATCGTCCCCCACTCAGGCACCCCTTACCTCCTTATAGGTACTTATATGCCCCAGCTCTACACCCCCCAACTGACCCGCCTCTACGCAGAAGTTGCAGCTTGGGGCCTCCGCCTAGCGGACGACCACCCGCAACACCGCATCCTCTGGGGAGGGGACTTCCAATCGACCACCCACACAGGTACAGGACACCCTGCCTTCACCTCCTTACTCAAATCCCACCTCCACCCCCTCCACGACCCCATCCCTACCTTCCCCCGCAGCGGGGGCTGCCTTGACCACTGGCTCACCACGCCTCCTTCACCTATCACCCTCCCACCATCCTCTTGCTCGATATTCCCCTCCCCCTCCCACTTTACTGACCACTCTGCAATCCACCTCGTCATTCCCGCCCCTTTCTCCCTCATGGCACACCCTCCCCCTCCCCGTACCCACCCCCACACACATCACACAACGCGCAAACTCACCTTTCGACTTCCCCTCACACCCGACCACATAAAAGCGTACCAATCCAGCACCCCCGACCTCATCAACCAAACGGCCGCCCTCCACGCAGAAATACTCAACACCTCACACACCTCGGCCTCCCCCGACACCCTCGACACCCTAGCCTCACAATTCACCACACTCCTCTCCCATCACATGAACCACGCAGCCACAGTTTGGCCCCTCCTCCCCGCCAAGAAACCCCGCCCACCCCAAGCGTCCCTTGACCCTACTTGGCTAACAAATAAAACACGCACTCAAATACTCAAACTCCGTAAATGCAGCAAAAATAACGGCCCCCTCCCCATCGCCCAAGCCCTCTTAAACACGACCGACTATCTCTCCCCTGACGCCATCAAACAACAGTGCCAAGCACGCATACGCCAGCTCCTTCACGCCACCACCACGGATAAGATAAAGAAAATAAAAACTCGAGCCAATGCGGCCTACGACACCTGCCCCAAACTCTCCCACCGCCGATTGAAAATTAAAAGCGGCCTCCTACCCCCCGCCGGCGCCGCCTCCACCCTCCACCGCATTACCAAACCCGATAAAACCACCGCATCCTCTCCCTCCGCCGTCATTGACGCGGTACACTCTCACTTCGCTAGCGAACTCGGATGCGCCACCCCACACGAACTACCCACCCCCCCATGGGAACTCCCCGACAACCCCGACAACTTTACCATCGAACCCCGCGGTGACCCCTCTCTCACCCTTGCCGACATGATTACCCGCGACACTTTCGATAAAACCCTCAACTCCCTAGGCACCGGCAAAGCCCCCGGCCCCGACGGTATCCCCAATGAAATAATCAAATTCCTACCACCGGCGACCCGCTCCGCCCTCTTCTCTCTCCTCTCCCTCCTAGCACACAAATCCTACACCCCTCCTGATTGGTGCCACAGCACAACATGCCTCCTACATAAAAAAGGCGACCCCTCCCTCCTCGATAACTACCGCCCTATCGCCCTCATGAATAACCTCCTTAAACTATGGACAGCACTAATCAAAGATGCAGGCTCGAAGTACGCCGAAACCCACGGCATTCTCAGCGACCAACAGGACGGATTCCGACAACACCGCAGTATCCACGACGCCCTCTCCTCCCTCATTATGACAATGGAGGACGCGAAACTCCACAACAAAGACATCTACGTCATGTACGCCGATTTCAAAGGCGCCTTCAACGCCGCGGACCACCGTATCATGTTCAAACACATGCGTCAACTCGGTATGCCCCCCACCTTTGTCGACACATGCGAACACCTCTACGGGGTCTCAACCACAGACTATATTACACCACATGGCCCCACCCCTTCTATAGACATTAATCGCGGAACCCTCCAGGGCGACACCCTCTCCCCCTTTCTATTCACCCTCTTCCTTGAACCCTTTCTTCGCTGGCTCACGGTGGGAAGCCGGGGATACCGCCCAGGCCCCCCCGCTACTAACGTCGACCCCACAGAACCCACAGCCACATACCCAGGACACGGCTTCGCCGACGACCTCAGCCTCGCCACGGGCTCGACCCCCAACATGACCATCCAGCTCAGAAAACTCTCCCTCTTCAGCGCCTACACGGGCATGACCGTCAACATCCGCAAATGCTGCATCACCGGCGCGCTCTGGCGCACAGGCAACGCCCTCACCCTCGCCAACACTACCCTCCTCGCATCCCGCCTGCAAACTCAGTTCATCTCCCTAAACTCCACCCCGGCCCCCATCCCCTCCATTGGCCCCAAGGACACATACCGCGTCCTAGGGGTAGAACTGAACACCTCCCTCAACTTCACCAAACACTGGCAAGAACTCAAACGTACCACTGCATCCCTCATCACCACCCTTTCCACCTCCCCACTAACACAATCCCGCAGAATCAGGGTCATCCGTGGACTCCTCATCGGAAAGCATTTCACCCTCCAGCTCGGCCTCTTCACCGACTCCCAACTCGACACTCTCGAAGGACAAATCTGCCGCGCACTCCGCTCCGCCGTCTCCTCGGTACGTAACCTTCCCCGCACCGCCCTTCACCGCCCTACCTCAGACCTAGGATACGGCCTCCCCTCCCTCAAAGCCCACGCCGCACAACTCACAGTTTGCCACCTACATAAAATCATGAACAACTCAGGCTACAGAGGCCACATGGCCCGCGCACACATACGCACCCTATCCACCACGTACTCCCACTGGCCCTCGGAATCCATCATGTCAACCTGTTACACCCCACCCACACTAAAGTGCTTAGTCAGAGCTCAACGCGATGCGGGCACCCTATTCCACAACATCCCTCCACTCTCCCTCACCAACCCTATCGCCTCCACAATCCGCGCCCACTTCACCACTCAAGACAACGCCCTCCTCGCCTCACTCCGGGACAAAGCCACACACATCACCGACCCTCACACATATAAACAAGCCTACTGCGATTTCTCTCCCCGCAAAACACACGCCTCCCTCCTACCCCGCCTCACCCCCCTCTGGAAAAGTAACATCACCTCGTGGCCACAAGTCCTCCTCAGAGCCACCTCATCCTCCTTCATCCTCAAATCATGCAAATCCATCACCACACTCACGGGGTCCACCACCCCACTCTCAGTTCCCATCCGCCTCCTCGCCGCAATCCTCACTGAACCCCTCGATACTATCCACAACCGCCTCCCCATCACAAGCCTCACTACCAACCAAGCATCCCCCCCCACCACTATACACCCCTCATGGATTCCCCTCCTCTCCCCTCACCTCCCCCGCTCACCCCCCACCCTCTCATCCGGCATCTACACCTCCCGCACCACTCACCCCACCCCCACCGCACCCACCACACACTTAGACACAGAATACCTCACCCCCTCAGACCACCACTACCCCCCCTGCGACGTAACACGCATCATTTCCAAACACAAGGACACAGAATACGGCCAAACGCAGTACATGGTTGAATGGGCCCCGGAACACCTCACGGAATGGGACATTCAGTTACAACTCGACGACGGCTTCCGCCTCATCTCCTCCACTCCCACATCGGTATGCCTCCCCTCCCCCTCCCCCACCGCCTGCTCCATCTGTCATGACCCCCTGCACACAGAACCCTCCTCCACCTGCTGCACATGCCCGCACTTTGCCATACACTCCCAATGCCGCCCAGCTCAGGGACCCGCCACATGGCAGTGCGAGTGGTGTGCTCGCGGCCAACAACACGACCTCACCCACCTCCACGAAGTGCAGTGGGCCCCATGCCTACAACTCCACGACACCATCAGTGAGACCCCCTCCGGCCCCACCGCCCTCACCGCATTTAACTCAGGCTATGTCCCCTCCACCACACCCATTTTGCCAGAACCCGGACCCCCTCCGTGGTCACACCCCCTAATCACATTCAACCATGACCCCATCAACCCCGACCTCGACATGCTCCCTACCGGTAAATTCGCTATCCACGCACACCCATCACTCCACGACACCACCATACTCTGCACTCCCGACGGCCGCGCGGTCACCACCCTTAACGGCCCCCGCGTCCGCCACCTCTACCAACTCTTTCGCCCCGACCTCTCGCAGCATACGTTCGAAGAGGAGGTCTACCACCTCCTCACCCGCCTAGGTTCCCGCTCAGAAATCCACTCACCCACACCCGCCACCACCACCCGTAATAGATGGGCCACCAGAGAAGACCTCCTCACAGCTCTCCGTCACACATTCCGCATCCAGACAGAACTCTACTCCGACCCCCTCAATAAATCCCTTCACTCCCACACCTACCACTCCCTCTACCCCGAAGATATAGTCTTCTCATCTAGCGGCAGCAATGCCCCGCACACCTGGCAAGGCACCAACATAGCCAACCCCGAATACGACCACGAATGCATGAGACGAGCCATGGAACACGCAATCACCAGCGCACACCTCACAGCCCCTCACACACCCAGCGCAACCATCCTCATCCTCCCCCGATGGGAACACACACCCTACCGCCACTCCAAATACATCAACTCCCCATACACCCACCACCTTTACACCCTCCCCAATGACGCAAACACCTTCCTACCCCCCGACCAACACACTGGCAACCCCACCCCTACCCCATTCGGCACACGATGGATGGTCGACATATACCTCGTCGCCAACCCCCTCGCACTCTCCACCCTCCCATCACCCACAGCCATGACCGCACTTCACAACACTCTCGAATCTATCTACGACACTCACCTCCCCAACCCCATCATCACCCCCCCTCCTCCACACCTCTTTGGCACCTACTCACCCCACTCAGCGGGTATATACCACCGCCCCCCAAACCCAACTCACCCCCTCACATACCCCCTCCCGGACCGCGTGCATCTAACGTACCCCCCCACCAGAGGCACCCCTGCTTGGAACTGGCAGGACTTTGTATACACAGACGGCTCGAAAAAAGGAAGCTCGTCCCCCCTCGGAGCAGCAGCTACCCACCCCGCCTCGGACACCAAAATCAAAATCATGGTGACCTCTACCCCTCCCTCACATACAATAAATCGCGCTGAATTAGCTGGCATAGATATAGGCCTCCAACTTGGCCGCACCCACCTCCTCACAGACAGTGCGTGCTCCCTCCGCCTCATACAAGGTTACTTAAACTGCCCTTCCGCTTACCGCCACAACATTCACCGCGACACCCTCTTATCCATCACACACACCCTTAAAACCCGCTGCGACGCAGGCATCCGTACACACCTCGGCAAAATCAAAGCCCACAACCATTCCCTAGGCAACGACCTCGCAGACACCCTCGCCAACCTCGTCGCGGATGGTCACCCACCCGACACTACATACACCACAGGTTCAGAGGTCACGATAGGCCACTGGACATGGCCATACACCCTCATCCCACAAACCCTAGGGGACCCCATACCCTACAGATACACCAACCTCAAAACCGACGCACACACCTACAGCACAAAACACACACACACTCCTCTCTCGCAATCAACCAAACACGGAGCCCTCCTCGCCCGCGCCGCGAAGGACGGCGCCGATTTCTCTTACCACAAAAAACACTCAACCCTCACAAATATCCAGTTCACACACAAACAAGAATTCATGTGGGGCGTCCACAACACCCGCCTACTTACTCACAACCCCACCCTGCGCTGCCCCCTATGTGGCCAATTCACTAGCAACGGCCACATGGCCGGTAACTGCCCCTCTATGTCTGGTCTAAGACAGGACCGACACAACAGCGCTCTGCAACTCCTACTCTCCCTATTGGAACGCCACAACGGAGGACGTTGGGAAACCATCACCGCAGACTTCGGTAACAAACCCATAAAATCGTTTGCTTCCCCCACCCATGCCCACACTCCACTTGACTGCCACCCACCTCACCCCACCCACATGCCCACCCGACTTGTTGCTGCTGACGAAGGTCTCTCGCCTGACTCCCTAACCTCATGCCCCGCCGTCCTCCCCCCTGAGATTCTCCCCCCCCTGCTTCGTCCCGCTGCACACAAACCTGACTTCATCCGCATCCTCGAACCCCGATTCGTTGGTCACTCCAACGGTCGCCGACGCTACGCATCCATAAAAAAGATTCAGATAGGGGATTGGAAGTACTGCACAGACAACAACCTCTCCCACACAGCCGACCTCATACGATCCAAATACACACCCCTTGCAAACGCCATCCGCAGCCACTGGCTAGGCACAGTGGTTGACATCCTCCCCATCGTCATGAGCCGCACAGGTACACCGCACTCCTCCACCATCACGAGTCTCACCTCCCTTCTCACCGCCCGCACCGACCCTCCTGATAAACTCGTCTCCAAAGCACACCTCGACACGTCTCGCATTCTTGCACAACTCCACACGCATACTGTCCAATGGCTGCATCACCTCCTACTCATATACCGCATCAAGTCCCGCACGACCTCCCGCCGCGCATCCGCACATTGCCCCCTCGCACGACCCTAAATGCACACAACCTTCGCCTCTACTTGCACACCTCCCCGGGGGGGAGTAAAACCCCCGACCCACATTGGAGAGGTTGGATTAGGTGATTAACGGTCTAGCCCTAACTTGTAAGTTCCCTGTATGGCATAGTTGGGAGGGCCCAGAGACAACAGCCGACGCATCCGGCTTTTGGTGAAAAACCGGCGCATACGGTACATGTTGTAAACAATTTCAATTTCAATTTCAATTTCAATTTCACACGGCTGACACCGGCGGCCGACCCTCCACGTGCCGCATGTCCACAACCGCGTTCTAACGCACGCCCACCAGCCGACCCCGACTTCGCGGAAGCTAACTCGCGTGACAATAATGCGGCACCACCTTTGCGGGCAAACCTACAAGACCGAGACGGTACACTCTTACGGACAGGGCGCTCAACCGGCACGTCTGACTCCGCAAGGCGAAAATCGATCAGCGCCGCTACACCTTTACGGACCTGGCGCATAACTTGTGCGCCCTACCGCGCCATACAAGAACCGTCTACGCGGCTAAATCACCTGCAACCAGCTACGGCCACCTCCTGTGGGACAACAGAGGGTGGTGATGCGGCGGCCCTTGCGCCACCTATCGAGTCGCTGAACGACGACACGACCGAGCCTATCGAGCCCGAGTTCGTCGACTTCCCCCACCGTGGTGAGATCAACCCCACCGGTCCGAAGCGCCTCGTGCGCACAGTCTGCGAGCCCAATTTAGAGACGCCGACCGAAGACGCCGCTAACGCGGACCGTGCGCCATCGCGCGTATCGCTAGACGGCAACGCCGAGCCTACCGAGCCTACGTTCATCAAGGCTACACCGCTCACGATTACCGTAATGGCTCCAAGGCCTCCAGCCGACAGTGCTTCGAAGCCTTGGCGAGCGAGCATACCGATGAGCGCCTTGACACCCCTACGGACCGGGCGCACATCTCGTGCGCCCTACCGCGCAATACAAGTACCGACTACGCTGATAAATCACTTGCAACCGGTTATTGCCACCTATTGTGAGACAGCAGGTGGGTATCCGACCCCACCCGCGGCACGCCTCGAGTTTTTGGACGGCAGCACCAAGGTCGGCGACGCTACCCACGAGGGCTGGGTCGACACGTCCGAGCAAGTGAGCCCGGCCTCAAAGGCAACGACTCCAAAGCCGCGACAGAGACGACGGACACGACTACCATTCCAACGCGTTACGCCAGCCCTTTGTTCTACCCAAGACATGCCGAGGACGCTCTGCGCGGTGCGACGCCGCACCCGACTACCGTACAGCTGCCACTGCCCGTTTCCGCCACTACGGCGGCACGCGGGCGGAAGCCGCCTACCGAAGGGCTATGCCACGACGACGCGCGTTCCAAGACCCCGTTGGACAATCATAACCCCGCGAGCTTTAACTTGACTAGCGGGCTGGACCCTCGCCAAGATCCGCCCGGGAGAAAGGAGGCTACGCCACACCCGCGATATCAAGTACACTGGCGACCGCGGCTGAAAGCCACACATACTACAACCAACCCGACTGCCAAGGCGACTTACACGACCGCTAACACTATCGCTTTCCCCTCGCCACTTGTCGACGCGTCACATGCTGCCGGACACCAAGGTCACACAAGACTACGTCGAGCTACGCGCGCGGCCATGACATTTCGGTTTGGTTTGCCGATCGGGGCGTCTATATATGCCATAGGCGGACAGCTACAACCCCGGCCGGTACCCAAGAAACAACAGCAGCCCAAGCCCTACGCTGCCCACAGAACGGCACAGGCTGCCAACGCGTCGTTTCTGACAACCCTCGGAGCTGCTACATCTGGGCTACCCAAGAGGCGCTACGAAGCTACGGGTCAGCTCGCGCCGCCGAAAACAGCGCCACCGGCCTCTTTACGTAAGCCGCGTAAACTCCCGGTACAAGCGGTCGGGCTACGTCAGCAGCTGCCCATCCCAGCTACCGTCCCCACACCGGCACGAGACGACTTCACGAGACTGCCCACGGACCCTGCTACCATCTTCAGCGATATCGCCAAGACATGGCTACACGGTGTTTCGCCCCACAATCAACACCCGCGTTCAATCTCCCCGCGCGGTTTACGGAACGACCGCGTCCAGTGGCGCGCCGCTGTCTACTGCAAGTCACAGCGTTTCCGCACGCGACAAGCACCCCCGTTGCTACAGCACCCGCGGTTAGCGCGGCGCAGCAAGATGGCCGACCTAAGCCATACCTACGGCTACGAGATGGACGCATATGCCTACTTGCAGGCACACCCTTACGGCAGAGCTGGTTGCCCGGCGCATCCTCAGGCCACCCCAATTGTCCGCCGACAACCGATTTGTGGCACCCACCTGCTACTCGCAGAGCCAACCAGCAATCCGCAATCACGTTCGCCAGTACGGGATCACAGAGCCGCACACCAGCCCCGACATGCTCGACCACGACCCGGCCCGACGCCTCACTACCAAGAACAACTTAAACGACATCAATATCGCACGGCCCACGACAGGGCGCCGCGGCTTTGCCTCGTCGCATCGCCGCGCCCCCGCCTCCCCTCTGGTGACTTCCGGTGGCGGGGGTTTCAGCCCGCCCGGTCGCTGCACTAACGTAGGCTGCACAAGCCTCTGGCTTTATATTATACTGGCAAAACGTGCCCTCGGGTAAATGGTCAGATTGATGTAAATCTACAAATTTGCAAACTTACTTACATATGTGACATAACGCACACCTTAGCGGTAAAGCGTTCTTGTAAAAGCGGTGCGTCTTGCCCAGACTGAGGAAACGCCCAGCGCAACGCCCCAAGCCCCGCACCCAGCAACACTAGCTATCGACAACCCTTAAGCCGGTGCAACCCCCGAGCACTGGCACTCTCTGCTTTGCGCTCGCCCATCTAGCTCGCGCAACCCACCCACCCAACCCATAACTAGCGCTAATCTTCCCTCAGACTAGGCCTATGGTGGTCTTTTGGCCAAATTGTAAGTAAGCTGACATCTTTGGCAAAACATGCCATCGGGTAAACTCTATATTTAATACATTAATTAGCAATGTGGCTAAGGATTAGACATAATCCTCAGGGATGGTGACGCCGTGACTTAAGGCGGAAGTTCTCTTACCAAACATCTACCGATATTATGTTAAATCGTACGGATCCCGAAATGTACCCGGACGTAATTGACAGTGGGAGCTCTCACCGAACTTGCCATTCTCTTTTCATTCAAAAGTACGGGTACCTGTAGGCAGTAGGAAGAGAGTGGAAACAGTACGAGTTCACCAAAACTCGCGCTGAGTTTCCGTGAACCGTCGCTATTGCTACTCAAATGATAGCTACTCTACAGTAATCTAGTCTAATAATAGCTACTCTAATAATAGCTACTCTACAGTAGCTGTTGCTACTATAGTACTATTTAATACTATAGTTGTAGCTACTATAGTACTATATAGTAGCTGTTGCTACTCAAATAATAGCTACTACGGAAATATTCAGCCGCGAAAACCTCCGTATCGGGTTTTTCAGGCGGCGGTCGATCCTTTGGACCTCCCCCGCCAAATTGTGTCGCTTATCCGGGTGTGACCCTCCTCCGGCCTCCGTAACGTCGGCACGTCGCGCCCCCCCCCCCCAACCCCCAAGGGGAGGCACGAGTCCCACAAAGCTAGTCGACGGCTAGCGACCGCCTTGCCTTGGTGTTGCTTATACTAGTTGTCCGCCGCCAACTCCAACACTCGCAGCCACCTCATATCCGCTCTTACCCTCCTCGTTGACAAACAACTCATGAAAGACATACTTTACTGCATTAGTAGGGGAGTAGTCATGGAGTATCTAACCTTCAAAAGTAATATCGGACTACCCGAACGGAAGACCAAGACGCTTATGTATTTATTTTATTCTAACAATGCTCCGTACATGGATTTCCTGAAAGTTCTCGATCCCGCATATCGCAGTTGCCGGCTCGCCCCGCCTAGCCCCCTACCGTGCCATCCACGCCACGTCAATAGGGTTACCAACGCCCACCATTAGGAAGGGGGTGGGTGCCGACGGGCCTGCGAGCGCACCCCCCTCCGGGGTCGCCGCCGCTGCGCCGCAGGCGGGCGCCCGCGGCCGGACAAAAGTCTCAAGGATAAGGATCAAAAGGAGAGGCACAAGCGCGACAAGGACACGGAACGCCCGCAAAAGCCCGAGTCCGAGGTAGAAGGATGATGTGTGCGTCGCCGCGCCGATTCATGTAACCATGCCTTCGACTGCTTGCGACATCACATGCGACGGAGCTAGCGCGAGTGGGAGAAGTCAGCGTGACCGGGCAAACCCTAAAGTGGATCCGGGAGGGACTTTTGTTCTGTTTAAAAACAACCGACCACCCCCCACGATTCAACCAAGGAGTGTCGTCATTGGACGCCTGCCATGCACAACTGCACTTTCCAAGCAGGACGACAACCCTTGGCGCCTAATCTGATACCTGCGACAACTCAACAAATTATGTGTGCGCAAGCGACTAGGGATGGAGACGCTACTCGGAGTCATACACCTCGCACGCATGGGCGACTACATGTTTCGAACTTTAATACGGTTTCTACGCGTTGGGCATCAATCAAAGCGATCACGATTACTTCACTATGAACGAACGCGGACAGCTCTACCGACTCGTGGGCCTACCGATGGGCTAGTTTCTATCACCCTAGAAATTAGGTTTTTCTTAAAATTAAGTCCTAATAAATCGGTTGGTGACTAAGGGTGTAACCCATACCGTCATCTAGGACTTAGGGAAAACTCATCCTACCGTCACTAAAGACAGTAATGAATTCCAAAGTACTACTAAAGTACTACTGAACCGCAAAACAAGGATGGTTCGGTAGCTCGAATGAGCAACGCCGACCGTCTTTGCTCAAGGCATGGCCTCCCGATGAGCGAAAGACTGGTGGACAGAGGGACCTTTGAATAATTGGCACCGTCCACCTCTTCCCAACTGAGCCCAGCTCACCCACGTCAGTGGATCCGTAGAGGCACCATACGGTACTCACAGCAAGGCGCAGCTTTCTAAAATTCGAATTCTGTCCCTCCGACAGCTCCAACGTCACCCACTTCGAAATCAAAATGCGTGCCATCTCATGACTGCGGACCTACACAGTCCACCATCGCTTACGAAAAATCCCCCTCCACGGGACCGGCGCACCACATCACGCCCCACCGAGCGTCCGCATGTTCACGTCCGCCGCCAAGATTCAGCAAACCGAGGTCCCATCATACTTGGTCGTGTGCAGCCAACACACTCTAACCACCACGAACCCGCCTCTCAACCTCACGACTGACCCGTATCTGACAAATCCTACTACAATCCCATCTTGATCACCATGTCCTCGAACGTTAAACTCCCTTCCACATACAGACAGGCGCTATTGCGGGACCGACATGCGCATGCGCACACCGCGGACCACTACAACCCTCGGAGCCGTCTAGCGGGCCATCCGCGCGCTCCATTCCTCATTGCGCCCCAACCACCCCCAATCGGCAAGGATCGGGGTACATCATTGGAACCCTCACATGGTCGAGCACTTCAGACGCCAATGGTCCTCGCCGCCCCCATGTCAACAAGTGACATGGAACCTCTCGGCCCGCACAATCGACTCGTACCTACTCACATGCCAGTACTCCACCTCCCCCCCTCAACTTGCCAGCTTCTGGTTACACGGTGTTTTCCTTCCCGAATCGACCTAGTCGTCGGACTCGCTGATTTTTGCCTGCTCGGTAGCCCGCCGTTGGCTCCTCGAAAGCCTCAACCGGATTGACGACCTCCCCGCTTGGGTTAAAAATATAATCGGCCGGGAACTCGTCCACCACACGCGATGGACAGCGAACACCGCTCAAACGACCCACCCGACCATGCCCCCAAACTTCGACCACACCCTCCTCCCCCTCGAACTTGCATTGGGCTTCCACGAAGTTCATTTGGACATTCCCACCTCATGCACCACCTCCTGTGGGTCTATTATACCAACTCGCTTCACAACAACGTGAATTCCGATCGACCGGTCCGGCGCCACCCCGCGCAGCAACCATCCCCCACCTAGTGACCACTATGACTCAGCAGAAAATTCAGTTCCACACAGCGGCAATGGTCCCCGAAATCTCAGGTCGCCCGTTAAAATCAGCTCCTCCCTCTTCATACGTCTCTTTGGCTTAGAAACTGTCGCCCTTATACATGATCTTCTTACGGACCGCCTCGCGACCGATCACCGATCTAGCCTCTGCATAGACCGCCCAATCACCGTCCATGACCTCCCAAGTCGAAGACCTCCCGGAATCGGCACAGTTCCTCCTCCAATTCGCGGACGCCCTCCAACCATTTGACGACCCAATCCCGATCAAGGAGGACCCCTCCTCCTTCTAGGTAAATGTCCTCCACCTACCCAATAACCCCATTCATTCACAATCAGGCCATGTATCCCTACATTCTTCCCAGCGTAAATCACTTCACACCCTATTACCCATGCCTCCCAACTTCACACAATCACCATCACACCTCCCCTTGTCACTGGTCACTTCCAAGGCACCTCTTGGGCGGCCACCTGCCTCACCATAGTTCTGATCCAATCTCAACATGCCCTCTCCCTTCCATGCATCGTCTCAACCGGCGCCATATCACCCACACACTGGCTCGCCACTCTCCTTCACCAAATTCCACGCGCATACACACTCCTTCACACCTCCTCACATCCCCACCCCCACTCCACCTTTGACCTTACTCGACACACCTCCCTACAGAAATTCCCGGACGGCTCTTATTACCGCTCACACCCCTCCCCTCCCTCATCATCGCCACAAGCATCCAAGTATCCCTCACCACTGAAATGTATTGCATTCTCATGTCCACCAACGGCACTCCCACCATCTCCCTCAAACACACATTCGTTCACAGAGGCTCACACACCCACGCCTCTTGCACAATTAACATCAACCCCCAATGAAATGAAATGAAATGAAATGAAACTGAAGTTAATTTGTTTACAACAATACCAGTAAAAACCGGTTGCTGTCTCTGGGCTTCCCCTATGCCACGCCTAGCAATGTTGGACTTAGAAGCGTGAGGTAGACCGTGAACCACTAATCCCAACCTCTCGAATGGCAGTGACGATACCGTCTAAAACATACCCATATCCAAATATTTATTATTTTTCTGATCTATACGTATTTTTTGGATACAGTATGAAATATAAAATGTCGCTAGTCTCCACGATACGCGGCCTGCTCCAGCCGCTGCGGGGTCGCTGATCGACAAGGCTATTCATCAGCTTGAGTTGGTCGAGTCGAACCTGCCTGACCTCGGCTCCTATGCGACTCCGGTCGTGCCGGAGCTAGGGGGGAAAGGCAGGTGAAAAAACCCCCTCGCTCAGGTCTTCGTCGGTCCCGTCTCGATCCGTGCTCAACCCCGCCCGAGGTATTAGCTGCTCCTCCCGACGCAGCGCGCCACCTAGCCGAGTCTTCTCTCCTCCTTCGGGGGCTGAGAAGAGAAAATAACTAGGCTGCAGATGGTGTCCGGTTGCCTCCGAGCCAGATTTTCTCATGTCCCATGTCCTTGTTCCGTCTGTTTCCAACACCTATCTGATCGCGGTGTGGCCGTCCATACCCTCCTCCGGTGGTTTACGTTGTTAGGGGGCCGCCTTTCCGAGCAGTGTGCCGTTACGATAACCCTAGGCACACTGCATGAGGCAGCCTATCGATAACCGGGTACCGACTAGGGAAGGGGTTGGAAGAACACATGGATCGAGTCGCCGGTCCTCAAAAGATGGTGGGTACGGGTTGTTTTCCAAAAACCCCCCGTACCGTGCTTTTCCGGCGGCGGGTGATCCTAAGGACCGCCGCTGCCAGACCGTGCCGCTCCTCCGGCTGCGACCCACCTCCGTCCTGCGTAGCTTCAGGCCTCGCCCCAAGGGGAGACTTAAGGCTTTCGCAGGGTTGGCGACTGCTAGCGAGCGCCGTGCCCTAGCGCTGCTTCCCAGTTGTCCGCCGCCAGCTCCAACACCCTTGTCCCTCCTCCGATCCGTCCGTGCCCTTCTTCGCCAAAAAAATATTTCGCAAACGCCGCCCCCGCCCCATCGTCGGGAGAGTATTTGCGAGTATTTAGTCACGAAAAAGACATATCGGACTGGCCGAGCGGGAGATCCATGTGCCGGTGTACGGATATTATGTTTTTCCAAAACCCTCCGTACCGGGCTTCCCGACAGCTGTTGATCCCGCGGATCACAGCTGTCGGTACCTCGTTTAGCCCCCTACCGTGCCAAGCCTGGCACGGCTACATGGCTACCAGCGCCCACCGCGTGGAGGTAGAGGTAGGTGCCGACGGGCCTGCGAGCGCACCCCTCTCCGGGGCCGCCGCCGCTGCGCCGCCGGCGGGCGCCCATCAACCCCCACCACTACTCCACCTTCGGTAGGGCCCGCCTCTTGGACCCTATCTACACCACCACCCCATCCCCCCAACCACTCAACATCTCAAAGCACAAGACCCGCTACCGCCACCCCCCTGCCATGCTCCTCCTATGGACCCGCCACCTCATGGATGTCCACACCTACACCAAGTGGCAGCTTGAGTACTCCGACTCCTCGATGATGGACGCCGACGTCGACACCCCCTTCGACCTTGACTCCCTTCGTGGTTGTGAGCTGGGGTAGGTAATGTCCTCGCACGACCCATATGAAGAGAAGAAATGACAAGTTCATTTGATCCCTTTTTGCAATTTCGCGAGCGGCATGTTGTGCCCCTTTTTGATGAGAATGATTAAACTTGGCATAAGTATGAAGCTGGAAGAATAGCATGATATTGAGCGTTGCAACTTACGATTGAGTCACCAGCTGTTCAAAGGTCTAAAAAACTGTGAAGTAACCGAGGTGACGGCGTTATACAAGTCATGACTATAGCCCAACATGGCAAAACGTTGTGGCTGCGTCTCGAATCATTCTTCAAGTGTACGTGCGTCTTGTCCTGATTGATGAGCCGAGTGAACCGTTGCCTTACTCTGCGTCTCCGTTAAAATTGCGCTTAACCCATAAAACAAATGTTAATGGCGTCGGAACGACTCCCATGCGTAATTCGGTCGGTGACTCTCCACACAAGTTATTGACGTACCCCTTGATTAACATCCACAAACTGACTCATGTCCAGAATCAACAACGGTAAACCGAGGCTGAAAGAAGAGCTCCCTTGGTAGCGAAGTGTCTCGATGACGGTAACTTTGACGAGACAACACAATTGCTCGAAAAGGCTGCCACTGAGCCACAAATTCAAAATGTAACAACTCGTACTTCCATCGAGTCTCTTGAACAACGCCATTAACAATCGGCGTTATGGTTAAACCGTCGAGCGCTATCGTAGCCTGAACGACGTAAGAACCATTATGTTGTACGGTCGATTGGGAGGTTACGGCATGGTCGACCTTAGTTGGCGTACGAATGTTAGCGGTCACGTACGGTGTGGGAACGGAAGCAAAGTACACGTAAACGAGCTAATGCGCACATGTAGGTAACGGTACTCGAGCATTGGCGTCACTCAAGAGGGTCAAATCGTCGACGGCCAAGGTAAGGACAATTTCTACGAACGATTCGCGAACGGCCGCCTTGATGGGTTCCTCGATTGGCAAGACAGTACCGGCAAGAAACCAAGCTTTAACGGTTCGAGGTTGACGTTGTAAAGTAAGTTTGATGTGTGACGCCTTGGTTCCTCTGACATGCACTGCGACTACAACGTAATTGCCGGAACCAACATACGCCATGTCGAATCAAACAAGCAGCGTCGAACGAACTAAGCGACAACGAAGGCGTTTGAAGATCAAGATACTCCGAAACGAGTTTGGCAAAAGCTAAATGCTAGCACATTTCTATTCTCGTCGTTGCTACTATGATTGTAAGTGGAAGCTCGGATGGAGAGAGATTGAAGATGTCTTACTATTTAGGGTCGTTCCATTATTTTCACTATCTCTATTTGGCGTAAATTGCGGGTACCTACCGTTTGGTACCCGGGTCAAAGTTCATTTAGTGTGCCACGTCGGCTTTTTATTTTGTGCATTGTATATGGCGTAACTAATGCGAGAAGATAGGGTTTGGATACGCTACTTTCCGCTTTGATCGCTATTTTCAGCGCGTCGGATATAAGTGACGAAGGTGTAGCAAATGGTAGATATCAAGAGTACAAAACGGCCGCGGAAGCATCTTGGCGAATTGCTGTCATTACCACCGCCCCCGCCCAGTGACCATGCACTACTTTCACTGCCCTACCACTACTGAAGTGCATATTACTACCTAATAAGCGAGATAACATGGGGAAGTGATTACATGTACCATTAATTCCTCCGTGTTGGGCTCCGAAGAATCCGCCGCCGCGTGGGCAACAAGCACAATGAACACCGCTTTGTCGTCGTCGCGTCGTCGTCGAGGCTGTCACAAATAAGGCCGGCATCACGTGTTCCTCATCTTCGGGGAAAAAGGTCGTGGGTAGACATACTTTAAAAAGCTGAGCGGGGTGTGTTGTGCTAGCGATAAGGGACGCTGATGGTTTGTGAGATCGTGGTTTTTGTAGTCAAGGACAACCTTCTCCCGCGATTTACGCTAGATACCGCTTTTGGTCGCTGATACCGGCCGTGTAGGATGAAGCCCACTCGTACGATATCGGAAGATCCGTGGCAGCGCCCGGGTACGGATATTTCGCCAGGTATGACAACCGGACGCGCCGGTATCTAGCGTGATGCCTCCCCCCTAAGGAACGGGCCTTAGTGTGCTAACAATTTAACGTAATTTAGCAAAAAAATTGTTAGCTGTGTTATTGTCGCCCCCATCCACTGCACTAGGCTTAAATAGGTCTAGCCTAACTAGATCTCGCTTCGTCTTGCGTGGCTTTCGTGCCTCGCGTTAGAGCTCTCGTAACGGTAAGAACAAACTAGCGACGTAGCTTGTCTAACTCGGAATATCATACCATAGCGTCGTGTAGAATGTTTAGATTAACTGTGCGTAGTTTGCATACCGGGAGGTAATGGGAGTACAGTAATGTACAATGTCTTTGAGCTAAATTGCAGTGGCGACGTAACCGCGTTACGTCCTTCCGATAGAAAAGCACGAACCAGAATAGCAACGAGTACATGTACACTGTCATGTAATGTATTGTTACATGGTAGTACTCGTCACATTAGCACGAAGTTGACCTTGACTACTTGACACACTTGCATGTTAGCACCGGCTTTAACCGTATGCTGATTGCTATCGATAATCTTACTCGAATGGTTCATTTTTTGCCATGAACAAAAGAAGTGACATCGGAGTAATTGGTCATTTGTTTTGACATGGAGTCTACCGATTGCACGGAATGCCTCAGGTA
The DNA here is from genome assembly GCA_026401115.1 of Tetraselmis chui. Lineage (NCBI taxonomy): Eukaryota > Viridiplantae > Chlorophyta > Chlorodendrophyceae > Chlorodendrales > Chlorodendraceae > Tetraselmis > Tetraselmis chui. The sequence continues at coordinate 404,165 of JAPMLY010000033.1, forward strand.
CTAGTCAGTGACGGTGACCCCAAGTTTGTCAATTGCTTTCCACAGACAATGTGGAGAAGCCTAGGCACTCGACTGAACGTGTCTTTCAATCGACACCCAAAACCGGACGGCCTAACGGATCGGGTCAATATTACTTTTCAGCAACTGCTACTTTGTTTCTGCTGCTACGATAGACTAGATAGCCTTCCTACCTCTTGTCGAGGTTACGTACAACGCGAGTTGAGCACTTGGCATCGAGAACACACATTTCCCCGCAAACTTCGGTTTCACCCCTGAGGAGCCATCCGACATGTTGTTTAGCATGCGACCGTCCATTCATGTTTCGATAGCTGCGGTTGAGAGGTTACATCATTTACATGAAGTACGCGCTCTTGTACGTTCGATGTTATAGCTGCACAAAAGTGGGTTGCAAGCGCGTTCAAAACCGTCGACAACACCACACTTTGCTCGTGGTGAACAAGCTTCCGTGATTACAAAGGGCATATTCTTGCGATGACAGCCGAACATGAAGATACGCGATCGACAGCTTTGACCTTCTACTGTCGAGGAGCAGATTAGAAAACATAGTTAGAGTTTGAAGCTCCCAATTATAATGCGCTTACATTCGATGTTTCACGTGAACGATCCGCGACCCTGATCTACTGCTTCGCTTCGACAAATTGCCCATGACACGACGCGCGGAGACGACGACGATGAATTCGACGCCTATCACCTCTCTCATGTGCGCATCAAGCCGCTCGATGGCCGCCATGGGAATAGGTTGTTGTTCATGACGCGCACTTTGATGATGATATTCCACCCATTTGGCAACGGGTGTACGAGGCTCGAAACCGTACGAAAGCCTTACATGATTTCTGGAGACACCCTAGCGGCACGCATTTATTGCCCAAACTTATGAGCACATCGACTCCATGCATACTTTCCCGGCGCGCATTCCCGAGTCCCAGTGAAGCTTCAAGATTTGAGCCCAATAACTACTACTGTTGAAGCTAGCAGCCTCACAGATGGTATCTTTTTGCTATGTCAAGAGTAGGAGGGTACGAGTGTGAGGAGTATTATCATGTAACACTACATTACATTATATTGTGCATGTATTCGTTACTTTAAGATCCGTACTTAACTACGTACCACGGAAGGACGTTCTAGCAGTTACGTCGTCATTGCAAAGCTCTAGGACATTGTTCGTTGGACTATACTACCAATACCTCCCGTTACACAAAATACAAATAGTAAGCACAATATTCTTCAAGATGCTATGGTTTGATTTCCCGAGTCAAACGGGTTACGCTGCCCGTCTGAAGAAGACCTTTACGAGAGAGCCCTAGCTGAGGCTAGGTGGAACATGTGGGACATTGTGCGAGTTAACTCAGTATTTCTAAGCCTAGTGTTCTGGAGGGTAAATGACATTCCTTTTTTCATTCCTTACATTGAATATTAGTCGAAACAACAACATTTTCAATGTCCCTCGCTAATCTTGCATTCCAACCTGCAAGTTGATTTGCGATGGCAGGATGCTCGCAAAAGACAAACTGCCACAAAGGCAGTGTGAGACGCATGGATCTGCTCTTGAATCGAGCCACGTTCGGAGGCGACAGCGATTCAAACTTGTTCCAAAATTTGTATTGGAGTAGCTGACGGGGCGGAGGTAGCGCTAGGCTTAGCCTTCTGTCGATGAGGATGCATACGGGAAGAAAGTGATGTGATGCGGGGAGAGTGTCTCGGGAAGCTCGAGTGCAACGCATGAGACGATGAGTTGACACCCTATATGACTACGAGAGTCGTGAATGCTTGCGTGAGCCAAGGACTTGGCGAGTTCATGCAGCGAGGGAGGCTGCCCTCGGTAGTAGAGCTGTCCGTTGGGCAAAGGGTTCGGTTCCGCCACCCCCTCAGCCAAAGGAGTTGGGGCTGGAGTTGTTACAATAACGCCAATCGCTAGGGTCACTGTTTTGTATAGAAAAAGTAAGTACATCCAAACCTCAGAACCCTCAGCAGGATTTAAAATAATCTTAACACAGGATTGGTATACCACGTACCCATGGAAATGTGCTTACAAATTAACTAAACAAATATACAACGTATCGACAAGCACTTAGTGTGTATTGACATATCAATTTGTTGTTCAAGGGGTCCGTGACTGTTTGACCTTTTGCAGTATGTTGCTCCCATCCGGTTCAGTTGGGGGGGAGGGGGGGGGAGGAGGGGGGGCAAGACAACTGCTTTATAGTGCATGTTGTAGGCGCCGCCGGCGGCACTGCAGCGGCGGCCCCGGAGGAGGTGCGGTCGTTAACCCGTCGGCACTCACCTCCACCTCCTCGTGGTGGGCGTTGGTACCCCTATTGCCGTGCCATGCATGGTACGGTAAGGGGCTAGGAGGGGTGAGCTGGGAGCTGCGATCCGCGGGATGAGCAGCTCTCGGAAAAGCCATGTACGGAAAGCTTTTGAAAATGATACATGTACACAAGCGCAAAGATCTCCGGCTCGGCTAGTCCGAAGAAAAGTTCAGCGCTAACCATTCCTTGAATACTCTCATGTTCAAGGACGGGACTTGTATCTCAGGAGTTGCTTGGCCGCGAGGAGGGTGCGGGCGGATCTGAGCTGGCCCACAAGCGGCGGGCGTTGGAGGTGGAGTCGGACATCCGGGGAGCAACACCAGGGCAAGGCGCTCGCTAGCCGTCGAGCAGTCATGTGAGACTTGAGCCTCACATGAGGGCGAGGTTAGACGTTGTACAATCCGGAGGAGGGTCGCAGCCGGAGGAGCGAAGCGGTCGGCGGCGGAGGTCCATAGGATCGACCGCCGCCGAAAAAAACGGTACGGAGGGTTTCCGGCTAAATATTTCCGTACCCGATACCTTTTGAAGAACGGCGCCTCGATCCATGCGTTCGACCAGCCCCTCATGCAAACCGTACCCATTTATCGATAGGTTGCCTGAGGGAGTGTACTAAGAGTTATCGCAATAGCACAATGCTTGTAAAGGCGGCTCCTTGACAATGTAAACCTCCGGGGAATGGTACGGGTAGATTCAATGCGATCATATTGGTGTTGGAACACAGCCGGAGACGGACTAGGGACATGATAAACTCGGGCGTGAAGGCAGGATCGACAGCCAAACATCGTCCGAAGCTATGAACTTCATTTCCTTCCAAGCCCCTGGAGGGCAAGGGGAGCCTAGGCGAGGAAGCGACATGCGACGGGAGGAGCGGCGGTTATCTCGGGCAAGGGTGTGCGTAGATAAAGACAAGACCATCGACGACTTGTGCGAGGGGGTTTTCCGCTTGCCTAACCCCTCCCCCCCCCTTGCTTCGGCACGACTGGAGTCGCACAAGATTAGAGGTCATGTAGGCCCCTCTCGACGAGCGCATGTTGACTAGCTTGGCTGGTCCGCGCCCACCTAGGGGCTAGAGCATGCCGCGCATCGTGGAGACTAGGGACACTCTTATTTTCATATTAACATGCAGAAAAAGTAACCAATAAAATCAAAACCACTATGCTTTATACATTTGACGGTGTTGTACTGCCATTCGTTAGCAAACTGTACATCATTGGAGAGGTTGGAACAAGTGGTTCACGGCGTAAGCCCTCATAATAAGAGACCTGGACGGCTGGTCAAGGGACCGCCTAGAGGCAACACCAACCATGAACTCGGTACTGTTGTAAACAATTTCAATTTCAATTGCATGTTGTAATTCAATATTAATTTCCTTTTTACTATCCCTTTTTCCCATATTACATGTCATTCATAATGGCCCGGGCACAAATGCCTTGGCCATGCTCTTCTCCATGCATGAGGATGGCTTCTATGTTAACGTTGAAGGTTAAACAATAGCCCCAAATTGTCCCACGGGTGGGGCTGGTTCATGTGGCCAATAATCTTTTAACATTTTGCGGTCTTACGGCTGCTTTAATGAGGGCCTCGCACTACCAAGGATGGGCGGATTAACTTTTCTCTTGACCGGTCGAAAGCACCGATTCCCCTTGATCACATTCCGCATTGTCCGCACTTTACACGTCATTGAGTTACATTCATAGAAGGTTGATTTAGTTCCCCGAGACGCTTCGACGAGCATTGGTCACAATTAAAGGGGCGGCATGGCATGTGATTGGAAGTGCGGCACACTCAGAGCGCCGATACGCGGGCGGGCGGCCTATCTTAGTGACGCGGCGTGGGTTAATTCTTTTCTATGGGATCAATACATTATAGTTCACATTACAATGACGAGCGAGAGCGTGAGCTCTCACCTCCCGCACCAAAGGGGTGCAATCATGCTCTCGGTTACCTTATAATTTGCGGTTGATCAACGGAAATTTTATGGCGACATCCATGTTTCGTCTATGGAGTGCACTCCCCTTGTCAAAACTCTCCATGATTACTGCGTATGTCGTGTTGAAGGATGATCATCATGCTCCTTTGGCATCCGACTCTTGGACCGTTTTGTAACCTTACTGGCATCTCCGATGTGATTATCACGTACGACCAACATGATGTAATCAGAAGTATTGGTCGTGAGCCATGTGCATGTGTGCTTTTACTAGGTTGGGCATTCTACGTCCCATGCTTCCCTCTAAGCGCATTCTTGGTGATGGGCGTTGTGAAATCATGCAACATGTGTCGATAACCATCTATTGCTCGGGTTGCTGATTAGGGGAATAGGGGGTTACGCTGTTGCGGTTATTTAATTCCCCTATGTCCGTGGATACTGGATAGAGTTTCGGGTATTGTTAATTGGGCGATATGATATCTTCAGCAGTACCATAAGCAACGCATGCATCATCGGGTTTTTTCTTGCCAAAATAATTATATAGAATTAGCGGCGCGAATTAGCGGTGCAAGGGATTGCAGTGCGGGTAGTTAAAATAGACAGATGGGATTCCAACAAGTACTTAAACAACACGAGGATCAAGATTTAGATTCGATCTGTTCCTCGGGTTTTTCCCGCCTTTCTTCCTTTTGCTTGGTGGCCTCCACAGCTTTTTCATGTAAGATTTTCTTCAATTAGACTGTTAAATAGAGCATTGGAACAGTACCTGTACATGTACAAATTTCGAATAGTACTCAAGCGCATACATCATCATGCATAAATAAGCGGCAGCGGCAACCTCGCCCTCGCCCTCGCCCTTTCTGGTCGTGACGACGAGCACTACAGAAGCACTCGCAGGATCGGTCGAAAATATTGAACTGCAGCAGCAGAGTGCAGACCTGGCGCAGCGCCGTTACCCGTCAGTAGTCCAGCGCTGCCGAGGCTCCCTCGCCACTCGCTAGCACACCAAACACCCACGAAGTATCAATATCTTGACGCTCGAACCCCCCCCCCAACACGTGGTTTAATTTCTTGAGCCGTGCCTATCTCTGACACCCAACTTGACTTGACTTCGCAGCAAGCTGTGGCCGCGTCCCGCCGCTGTGCTAAATTAAGTCAGCGCGGCTCGTTCTCTTGGCGCCGACCACCAACAGCGAAACACATACAAGGTACGTCACCACTTGTAAGCACACTGGGTTACTTTTTAATAGTACCTGCCACATCTTTACGTCGTGGTACTTTTCCTTACTTTTTGGTCTTTAACTATCCGGGACAGCAACTCTGTGCAGTAGGAGCTGTTCGTAACAGCTCATCGAGTCGACTCAACCCATCACCTGGTAGTCTCATCACCCGTTGCACCCTACTGCGCTGCCGTCTTACTTACTTGCAGCAACAGTAGCACAGGCCCCAATTCACAATCCTAGTAACATAGATAACTTACTCTGACATTCATATTGTATACTCATTACCGGTCGCCACAGGACGGGAGTCGCGGCATGAGCTCATCCCGCGCGGCTAAAAACTCGGCAGCCGCGAGCGACTGGGCTGCGCGGCGGAAAGAGGCGATCGAAAGGTTGCGAAAGGAGGCGGATCCTTCCCCCTCCTCCTACATAGTGAAGGTTACGGTTTCGCTTTGGTCTAAAGAAAGAATCGAAATGCTGAGGCAGTGAGTGTGTGGGTGATGGGCACAGGGCGGCGCGGCTTAAAGAAGAGCGAAAGAATAAAGTCGCGTACTCGGACACACCGGAACCGTCAGCGCTTCCACCGCGTCAGCCCGACAACTATTCCCACGTCAGAAGCACTGGATACGGTGGTGCTGGAGGTAGCGGGGGTTACAGCCCAGCGCAGCAGTCCTCCGGTTACAGGCACGAACCCGCAGCCGCGGGATACTACGGTGACTACGGCGGGCACCCCGCGCCTCCGCAGCCGCCCGCGCATCATTACTCGGCGATGGGCTACTCTGGGGATCAGGGCGGCTACGGCTACCCCAGCAGCGGCAGCTACACCGCAACAGTCTCCCATGAGCCACACTACGGAGCGGAGTATGGGAACTCTCCCGCACAGGCGCCGTCGACGTATTATCGGTCGAGTAGTCGAGAGGGCGTCGGTGCCGGAGTCACATGTACGTCGCCCCTCGACACAGCCCCCTCTCATCTGATGTACAGTAGCGCCTTCCTCAGTTGCGTGGCGTGTCGCTGAGAGACTCACCCTCGTGTGCGCGGCAGATGGGCGTCGTTCCTCGCCGGACAACGACGCAGAGCACGTGCTAGATGCCATGCCTGCATTGGACTTGAAGCCGGTGAGGGTGCGACGGCCGGGCAGCTCCTCAAAGATGCATACACAGGGTCAGCTGCGGGGTATGTCAGACCCCAACCCACCTGCTTGTCTGACTTACCCACAACCTGCACAGAACCACAACCACACTGATGCGTCACTGCTCACCAGCCTCTCCCACTGTCGTTCTATTATTTCTCCAGAGCCGTTGTCGATGGATGACGATTGGTCGTCACCGGAGAAGGGGCGGACTGTGGCCAGCCCTGCATTGCATCAGCAGCAGCAGCAGCAGCACGGGGGATATAACGGCTATGGGTACAGCAGCATAGAGCAGCAGCCTTACTCCAGCGCCAGCTACCAACAGGAGGCCTACTTAGGGGCGAGGGGCGATTCTAGCAGGCAGTCCTCAGCGGGTATGTGCCCCCTCTTTCACAGCGGACGAGTATGATGTGATGGTTGTGGAGGGGAACGGAAGAAAAATGGGCGAAGAAAGAGTACAAGTGAGGGGTGATGGGGGTGTTCCGTGTCACGTGCCGGTCGCAGGCAGTGCGTCTCGCAGCAGTGCGGGTGCGAGGCGACCCAGGAAGCCCGAATGGAACTCAGACTTTGTGGAGGAACGGCCGTTGGATGCAGCGGCGGAAGATCTGGTTGAGGTGCCAAAGGCGCCGGCGCGTGCGGGGAGACGGGCCAGCTCGGGTTCAAGCCAGGTGAAGCGCCCTCGCAGCCTCTTTCCGACCTGATCACACCATTTACGGAAAAAGTGCAAGCCTTTTAGGCTTGCGTTGGTCTGACTGTCAGGTCTATCACTTGGTGAATCGTGCATGTTGTGTGCGTATTTATGCGCGTTTGTGTGTGTGTGTGTGTGTGTGTGTGTGGGTGAAAGGCAAAATACGTCTGAAATACTTTGTACGTGAGTGTTGGTGCTGTGTTGGCTCCACCAACCCGTGTGTGTGTGTGTGTGTGTGTGTGTGTGTGTGTGTGTGTGTGTGTGTGTGTGTGTGTGCGTGTGTGTGTGTGACCATTTCTAAGATAAACAAATGGATAATGTCTGTATTTGCAAATGGTGGTCAATTGTTTGGTTTTTGCCTTTGGAGACACGCAGTGCTGATTAGTGTTAATGCAGATGAGGAAAAGCGTTTTGGTATACCAACAAATGCATTTGTATTTCGAGCATTGTCAACATATAAGGGATTGGGTTCAGAATAACACTGGTGGCTTGCACTTGGAATGACATGCTTACTGTGGCTTTGCTTACTGCAGGCGCGGTCGACAGCTCGTCCGGACTGGACCTCCGAATTCACGGTGCCTCTGTCTGGCGAGGGCGAGCCTAATGGGGTGGAGGGTCATCGCTCGTCCTCAGCGAGAGAGAGCAGTGGGGGAAGTGACGGTGGCGGCGGCGGGTACATGGCGTCCGTGCAGCAGCGGGCGGGGAGCCGGGAGGGCGCTGGGGGTGGCCGGGGGGCGGCGGGGAAGGGGCTGGAGAAGCTGAAGAAGATGAGCCTTCGGAGGGTGGGGAGTGGGGGGGTGTCACGGGGAGGCAGCGGTAGGGAACAGTCAGGCGGTGCGGGGCTGTTGAATGGGGTGTGCAGGACGGCACACGCTTCGCAGCCCGATAGAGTAGGTGGTATGGGAGGAGGAGGAGGTGGGGAAGGAGAAGTGGAGCAGCCGCCGGAGTATGCGGAGGCGCCCGTAAGGTTGCTGCCCTGCGACGGCTGTGGGCGGAGCTTCAATGAGAAGGCGCTCGCGCGGCACTCCAAGATTTGCGCCAAGGTGTTTCAGGAGAAGCGGCGGCCGATGGACATCAGTGAACAGCGCGTGGGAGGGACGGAGGCGGCAAAGCATTACCGTGGCAGCGGCGCGGAGGTGAAACCCAGTCCGATCAAGCAGGCGGCGATGGAGCGGCAGCAAGCTGGAGCAAGGGCCCACACGAGTGGCGCCTCGCGACCACAGCAGCAGGAGAAGCAACGGAAGCCGCGAGCGTACAGTGCGTCGCAGTATGAGGATGAGGACAGGGGGAGGGGTGGGTCCAGGGAGAGGGGGAGGCAGGAGGCGGGATGGCAAGGGGTGGGCGATTTGCATGGTGGGGGTGGATCGGGGGGGATGGAGGGCGTGCCGGAGTATGCAGCGCCGGACAGCCTGCGCGAGTGTAGAGGCTGCGGGCGGAGATTCAACGAGACAGCGTACGCGAAGCACGTCAAGGTTTGCGCCAAGGTGTTCCAGGCGAAACGGAAGCCGATGGACATGACGAAGCAGAGAGTGGCGGGGACGGAGGCGGCCAAGTACGTGGGGAGGAAGCAGGTGGGGGCGGCAATGGCAGGAGGAGGGGGGAAGAAGGTGGGAGTGAGGCATGAGGAGCGGGCGATTCGGACAAAGGAGAGCAGCAAGGCGAAGTGGAAGCAGCAGAGTGAGGGGCTGAGGGCGGCGATGGCTACGAATCGAAAGGTGGCGGCGGTGGTGAAGGCGGGCGGAAATCTGGCCGACCTCCCCTACGTCCCCTCCGCCCCCGACCCCTCCCTCGTCCCCTGCCCCCACTGCGGCCGCTCCTACAACGAAAAGGCCGCCGAACGCCACATCCCGCAGTGCAAGAACATCATCGCGAAGCCAAAGTTTCTCAAGCGCAACGCAGGCTATGGCGCTCACAACCGCGCCGCCGCCTCACGCCGCTAGTTCCCCCTTTAAACCCTTCAAACCCCTTTTTTCCCTCTTTGTGTCCCCCACACAGCAAAGTTGTTGGTAAACCATGATTGGTATCATGCGCCGGTGAGAGCCCTGGTTGGGGCTCCCCCGGCGTTGGTTGCCCTGATTTATTACAATTAGGGTTGGGAATGGGAAGGTGCTGCAAAACGGGACACACTCTCCGTTCGGGCGTCGCTCGGTTGCGGCCTGCGTGGCCAGAGCGCTGCGTGCTGCTTCCCTGTCCCCCTTTTCGATTTCGATCGTGCCATGCAGCGGAGGGGGCGATGTCGTCTCTGCCATTGCGAGATGGTCATGTGCCGTGCAGAGTGGGGGCTGCACCGAGCGTGAGGGTTGTATCGCAACTGCGCGGAATGTAATTCATGAATTCAGGGGTCATGTGTGCGGCGGTTGCAAAACGAATGGAGGAGGGGCAGAGGAATCATTTTACTGCCTGTCCGCTGCTAGCTTGTGGATGGCGGCTTTGTGCTTTGTTCATGTTTTGCAAGATGCACTTATATTGTGTGTTATTGTATCGTAAGCAAATTTCAAGCTGACCTGCCCTTTGGAAGACCCTACAATGGAAGTGTGAAGGATTATTACTATTGTGTGAGAGCGATAGTATATTGACATTGAGCTCGTAGACCGGACTTTATCCGCCTCCTAGAGCCCCGATTCGTTGGGCACGCTAACAACAAACGCCGCTACTCGTCTATGAACTAAAGATAAAATATACTTAAATTGGCGAATGGAAGGACTTTACTGACAACCTGTCGACCACGGCATAATGTTCATACGTACTGAATGCGACCCCTCACCTCGGCCTTGCGCCATCAAAGGCGAGGTACTACCGTTGATGTCCTCCAATCGTAATGAGCAGTACCGGCACCCCTTATCCCACGATTGTGGCCAACATCACATCTCTCTCCACCCTCCACACACACCCAGATGAAATCATTGCCAAATCCCGCCTTGAAACCAAACGCATCCTATCCCAACTCCATACACACTCGGTAAAGTGGGCGCACCACATAGTAATCGCATCTATGATTGAAACCCGCACGACCCGAAAAATCATTTGCGGATGTTCATCTAGGGAGTATATGCGTTCGACGCGCATTGAAAAGGCGCGTTCAATGGTACATGTTAAAAAACAGTTTGACCTTATTTGAGTAGGTTCTGCTCATTTGAACACTGTGGCCGAACGCAGCTTGCCCTTGGGTTGTGCGCATATCGGTGGTAAGTCTACATACGCGATTTCGTGCGTTTCCCCCACAGCGGCCTGCCCAACATCTCCTCCCTTCGTCGCCTATGCATCGTATTTGTTGCGCGACCGTCGCATAAGCATTCATATTGCGGCGTAGTGCGCTCGTTACTCTTTTCGTCTAACTGACATTGCGAATATATGAAATAGCGTGCCGCACGGGTGCGGGCGCAATAACCCCAAGTACGCAAGCCCAGTGGAACTCGAATTCGCCCCCCGTATTTGTCGTTGCAACCCATCTTGTGCGCCAAAGCATCGATTTCAGGAGATTTGACAATAAAATCGACGCATGATTGCATTTTACTTGCGGAGGTGCGAAATCTTGTCCGGACTTTTGTGGAGAAGTAAAGTACTCGCATCTATGATTGAAACCTGCACGACCATCCGCATACACGCCAAGAGCTTTTCCCGAATGTACAGCCCGTCTTGGATCCCGACTTTCCACATGCAAAGGGGAGTTACACGACCACCAACAACTTCTGTCGCAGAGGATAGAATAGGTGACGACGGCGGCAGCCGGCGGCGGAGCTGCGGCGATCCCGGAGGGGGTGCGCTCGCATGCCCGTCGGCACTCACGCCCACCTCCTCGTGGTGGTCGTTGGTAATCCTATAGCCGTGCCATGCCTAGCACGGTTGGGGGCTAGCTAGGCGGGATGAAAACCGGCAGTTGCGATCCGCACGATCCTCCGTTGTCGGGGAGCCTTGGTATGGAGGGCTTTTCAAAATATAATTTGCACACTATCGGCGCCAAGATTTCCCGCTCGGCCCATCCTATATGTTTTTTCCGCGACTAAGTACTCCTCAGATACAACCCCATTTGGGGGGATGGGGCCAGTACTTTTGAAATAATTTTGGCGAGGAGGTCACGGACGGATCAACGGTTAGTTGAGGGTGTTGGAGTTGGCGGCGGACACCCGAGAAGCAATGCCGGGGAAGAGCGCTCGCTACTCGTCCACCAATATATTGACGTCGAGTTGACCCAAGGGGGGGGGGGGGGGGGGGCAGCACGACGTCAGCATATTGAGGAGTGTCGCGACTGGAGGAGCGGCAAGGTCTCGCGGCGGCGGTCCGAAGGCAAGATCAGCCGCCGCCGGAAACCACCGTACGGAGGGTTTCGAATAATTTCCGCACCCCCGCGGCTTTTTTCATCCGGAAATCGCGACCATGCACTACTCTACCGCTACCCACTATCGCTAGGCACACCTTATATTAGAGAGTACGAGCCCGGGTAAGCGCGGAGGCTCGCACTCGAAACAAGGGTGCTCGACGGACGCGCGAACGGTGGAAGGAGCGTACGATCGCTGACTAGTTTCAAGACAGATACCCGAGTACCAACACATAAAAAGCGGGGGAAATGGCGGGGGAAACCTTCTAGCATGGCGGCATGAGCGCTCGCTTTTTCTATCAAGCTGTCTCGGTGCCTCCCACATGCCCTCGAGGTGACGGGGGATTTCGACAGGGAGGAAAGTCGCAACGGGGGGAGCGGCAACGACCTTGGAACGGAGCTCACGGGATGCGACGGCGGGATCGACAAGCGACCACGCGAGTAGGAGGGTTTTTTCGCTAGCCTTTCCCCTCCTATCTCCGGCAAGACCGAAGTCACGCGGGAGCTAGATTAGGCTGGCCCGCCGCCCCTCTTGAACGCCGATCGGCCTAAGTCGGTCGGGGCCCCGGTTCGATGGGAGCGGGCCGTGCATCTTGATGGTCAAGAAGCACTTCTTTTTGCATTTCTTGAAAAGCGGAACTTTTTTATAAATATGATTTTTGATTACAAAAGTTTTTATGTTGTTCTCTCTCTCTCTCTCTTTGGTGCGCGCTCGCGTGTCTCTCTGTCTCTCTCCCTCTCTCTCTCTCTCTCTCTCTCTCTCTCTCTCTCTCTCTGTGGTGTGTGTGTGTGTGTGTGTGTGTGTGTGTGTGCATCAGCATACAAGAACAACATCAACAATAGCAATAACATATGTTGAAGTTGAAGCACAAAATAATTAAAAGCAACGATAGCTACAAAAGTTGAAGTAGCAACAGCGATGCAAACCACTTGCATACTTCCATTGTCGGCGTGTCTATGATACCAGTGCGCGTGCGCGCGCGCGTGTGTGTGTGTGTGTGTGTGTGTGTGTGTGTGTGTGTGTGTGTGGGTGTGTGCGTGTGCGTGTGTGCGTGTGTGCGCGCGCGCGCGTGTGTGTGTGTGTGTGTGTGTGTGTGTGTGTGTGTGTGTATGTGTGTGTGTGTGTGTGTGAGTGTGTGAACCTTGCATCAACTACACAAACATAAGCACCCACAATTTAATAGCTTGATGCTAGAGCAAGAGCTCTAGCAAGCAACAACAACAAAAATTCAGCGAGCAGCAACGCAAGCAAGCTACAACAATAACAAGGTCAGCAAGTAGGAATTGCTATAACAATAAAAGCAACAAAGGCGTGACGACCATGGATGATGCATAGTACCATGGTACCAATAGAACGACATGAAACAATTGTTACAGCTAAAGGCTTGATAATGGCGTTTAAATGCGGTGGTATACACTCAAGCTCAGCTCCCTCACAACATCCATGTGATCTATTTATGAAACGTTAACAAATCACGCCAATGCACCCACTCGCTGGAACACCCTGCAACTAGAGCCGTCTCCCTCCTAGGAAGGTAATCTACGTTAATGCGGGGCCGACCGGTATCGGGAACTTGCCCGGCCAATTGCATCCCCCGTCGCTCTCCGCTTCCGGCACGCCCTCCTGACCACTTGCTCGCTTATTCTACAAATAAACCTACTCCCGGCTCAATTTCGAAACCTCATATATTATCAGTCGTTGTCTATCACCATATATCGTAAATGGTGTGTCGTGCGAGTAAAATGGCTTGGGAGGTAGCGGTAAATACCGTGAGCGCGAGGCCGACGAAAAACGCGTGCAATCCCAAACAACTCGCTATCGCGGCGACCCCAAATATGAACCTGAAAACAACTTACCCGACGCACGGAACCCCGCGATGTCAATATTTGGGGCTTGGCAGGCTTCGATGGGAGTTTCAGCGCGTTTGGACGCCTCCTCAACAGTACACCACGCCTATGGACGGGTGTGGGTGCGTGGGTGGCCGGATTTTGCGGAAAGACGGTTGCCAACCTGTGGGAAGAAGCCCCGCGCGACGCGACTAGTGGGATATACTGCCGAATGTACCGGGCGCTAAAGCCGTGTACCTCCTTCCGGTACACGGCTCGGCCGAAAATGTTCACGGCGTGGGCCGCGAGCCGTGTTCCCTTTTGGCCGGTACACGGCTCGCGAGCAGTGCTACGTAATCGGAATAACCGTAAAAGCGATATTTTCGGTACATGGCTCGCGAGCCGTGTACTATTTTCTTATTGGGGCGCCCGCCGGCGGCGCAGCGGCGGCGGCCCCGGAGGGGGTGCGCTCGCAGGCCCGTCGGCATCCCCTCACCTCCCCGTGGTGGGCGCTAGAAACCCTGTAGCCGTGCCAGGCCTGGCACGGTAGGGGGCTAAGAGGGCCGACACCTCGATCCGCAGGATCAACAGCAGTCGGGGAAGCCATGTACATAGGGCTTTTGAAAAAATAATTTCTCTGCAATACCGGCACCAAGATCTCCCGCTCGGGCCGTCCGATATGCTTTTTCGCATATAGATACTTTTGCATAGAGCCCTACTCCAAGGGGGTGGGGCATGTACTACAGAAGTATTTGATGGCGAGGAGGGTACGGCCGGATCAGCGGCGGGAGGTGGGTGTTTGAGTTGGTGGTGGCCAGCCGGGAAGCATCACCAGGAAAGGGCGCTCGCTAGCCGTCGACCAGCCATGTGCCAGTCGAACCTTCCCGGGGGGTGAGGCAAGACAATGCACAAGCCGGTGGCCGGTCGCACGCGGAGGAGCGGCTAAATGGGGCGGCGGAGATCCTCAGGATCAGCCGCCGCCGGAACGCCATGTATGGAGGGATTTTTCGGAAAACTAAACTAATGTCCGTACCCGGCGTCAACCTAGTTGGGAAGCAACACTAGGGCAAGGTGCTCACTAGCGAGCCGCCTCGTCGTTAGGCTACATCTCCCGGGGGGAGGAGTTAGCCTGGGCGGCAAGGCGGATGGTCGCGTCGGCAGGAGCGACACGATCTGGAAAACCATGCACGGAGGGTTTTGCATAATTTCCGGGCGCCCGAGACCCGCCGGATCCGACTACGGTGACCTACCCCCCCCCGCTCTTCGACACCCACTGCCCCGACAGACCTACATGATCCCTTGAGCGTGGGGCCGGGTGAGCGCGGAGGCCCCCGCTCAAGCAAAGGCTGCTCGGTGGACGCGCGATCAGAGGGGGAGGGTACGGACACAAGCCGGACTATCTGACAGGTACCCGGGTACCGGACAGCGAAAAACCGAGGAAATGAGAGGGGAAAATCCAGGCGCGGAGGCAGGAGCGCCCACTTTTTCTATGTATGTGTGTCTCGGAACCCCCCACCGGTCCTCGAGGTGACGGGGGACCTCGACAAGGAGGACCGTCGCGTCGGTGGACGCGGCACGACCTTGGGGCGGGGTTTACGGGATGCGGCGGCGGGATCGACGAGCGACCGCACGAGGAGGGTTTTTTTGCCAACCTTTCCCCTCATATCTTCGGCAAGACCGAAGTCACGCGGGAGCTAGTTTAGGCTAGCCCGTCGTCCCTCCCGAACGGTGGGAGCGGGCCGTGCATCGTGAAGGTCGAGAAGTTGGTTACAAGAAAAAACTAGATGAGCACGGACAGGGAAAGTGGGAGGGGAAACAAAAGGGCAAGAGTGACAAGAGGATCACGGAATCCAAAGCACGGCAAAAGGAAAGCACTACATTGTGCACAAACCTAGCAGATTGAACTAAGGAAACTCCTAGGCCGCGCCGAGAATGCAACACGTGGAGGCGACAAGCGGCGCCTCACGCGCCGCTCGAGGAAACACGAGGACGCTTGCGGCCCATGGCGCGGGTGAAGAGCGCCGTAGCAGGAGAAGGCATCCCGGCCGAGGAAGAAGCGGCCTCGACGCCGTCCGCAGCGGCGGACAAACCGCGCAAGACGTTGTCCGCGTGAGCAACATGGACGGCGAGAGAGACCTTTCGACGCCAGGAGGCCAACAACTTGCCCACATGCATCCCTTTAGATGCGGCTGCCTGCTTGGCTAGCTCCGTCAAGAAAGCCGTGGCGTGGCCGCCGAGAGTACCAAATTCCGTGACAGCAAAGGGAATGAAACGGATGTCGGGCCGACTCCTCACCCCTTCGGAGTACTTCTCGAACTTGGTCTTCTCAGCACGGCGGAGAGCGACTTCGGGTGACGGGGGGCTAGAAACGCCGAACAAACCGGAAACCACGGCATCAAGGGCAAGTTTTGAGCCTCGGATGCCATGATAGTGCAAGACACCCACATCCGCGGGGAGACCGTCGTTGCCGTTGGGGAGTTGAACTAACATCGTGGGATCTGTGAGAACCTCGACGCCAGCCCCGAGTGCGCCACGAACCTCGGAGATAATTTCCTCAAGGGCCGTCACTAACCAAGAGTGAGCGGTGTGGACCGAAGCATCTCCGCCGCATCGAGCCAAATGGTCCGCGAAAGCAGTGGCCCACGCATCGTCCGACATGTCTACACCCGCCGACGAGAACGCACCCCGCATAGCTTGAACCGAGAGATGGCAAGAAGCACAAGCAGTGGGGGAGCGTAGAGTAGAGAGGATGCGGGATGAGGGTAGGCCGAAGATGCGACAGACCGCGACGCGGAAAACTGCGTCGTAGTGCTCAGGGAACTTGTCGCGGAGCTCGCCCAAGCGACCGGAAGTAGGCGGGTCCGAAGCCAAAAACGCAAGGGCGCCGTGGCCGAGACGAGATACAAAACGCCTAGACTCCGGACGAGCGCGGTTGGAAAACGTGGGAGCGAGCTTCGCGAAGCGAAACAAGTTGACGCGCTCACTGATGTCCGCTTGTAGCTTTGGAAAGATGTCCGTGGCAAACGCCGAAAGGGGTACGAGCGAGGGTAGGCCATCAAGGGACCGAGAAGTCTGCTCGTTGTTTGATCGTGCTTCAGCTACGCAGCCTGCGCGAGCCACCGTTGGACGTTGCGGGGGGAGCATCGCTAAGACTGTGGTTATCAAGGGTTCAGACTCGGCGAGAGCGTGAGAACCGCACGCAACATCTAAGCGCGCCCACGACGAAGCGAGTTCTAACGACCACATGGGTGCGTTGTCGCCGTCGTCTCCGTCCGGTGTGCCGGGCCTTCGGGACACCGCTGTGGTCATAGCTGTCGCTAACCGTCCATACATGGTCGGCTCCATCGGAACATCGTCTTGGGAGTCCCCGCGCACGCGAGCATCTTGTGTTGTAAGGAAACGGATAGCTGAGCCCACTGCCAAACCGGCCGCTCCGACATGGGCCGCGTCCGCCAAGGCAGCCAAGTCCCCCACCCCCATGCCTCCGAAACGTATAGGAAGAGACATCTCGGAGCGAGTGTTGCGGGGTAGGCTAGCTGCGGGAAGCCCCAATATCTCAGCCGCCACATCTAGGGTGGCATTGTCAGCGCGCTCGAGGAAGGTCACGACGGTGTCGCCGTAGCCCTCGCCCCTGCCAAGACCTCGGGGGACTGTACGGGCAAAGTGTCCGAAGCGGCGGTTGCAATGTTGATGGATACGAAGCGCAGTGTGAGAGTGCCGGTGAGCCGCTAGACCCCTTAGACGCTCGCCGTAGGCCTCATACTTACTTAAGGCCGTTTCAAACACGTCTCGAGCAAAATACGATGTACCCAATGGCCCTCCCAATACTTTCGTCCCTTCCGTGGAGACGTTTACTCCCCGCATGATGTGGCCGTTGGGTAAGTTGTCGAAAGCATCACCGACACCCAAAGGGGAATACAAGCAGTTTTTGCGGATGGTTACTGTGAGGCCGACGCTAGCATACGCCTCCGGCATAGCGTCGCCAATAGCCACGAGAGACGGAGGAGGTCCCAAGAAGTGAACATCGTCAGAATAACCGCAGACAACGGATTCGTTCGGGGCAATTGCAGCCAATTGCTTGTATACCCTGGAGGCAACAATTGCGAAGAACATGGCCCCGAGGACGCAACCTTGATGGACTCCACGGGTACTCGGAATGCGCATGGCCGGGCCGTGAGCATTTGATGAGTCGTAAACGTACAAGGTAGATGGACGGCCATACAACATAGTAGCGACACGGAGCAACGGTCGAAGCGCGGGATTTGCCGACAACTCCTCAAACAAGGGACGCCGCAGGAACTCGTTGAACGCGTTGGATGCGTCGCCTTGCATGTCCGCCCAGTCCGGTGAAGCGTCAAGCGCGGCTCGAACCATGAATTGTACAATCTCAACCCCGCCGCGAACGCCGACGCCAAATTGGTGCCGAGCAGCCAACCATTGAGACACTTCGTCACCAATTACGGCGAGAAGCGCGCGATTCGCGAAACGAACTAAAACGGAGCCAATTCCAATCGGGCGCAACGTCCCCTTTTGGTCGCGAAGTTCTTGCTCTTGTGCGCGTCGTTGTTCGGGATCGAGCTTGTCTAGCGGGATAAGTGTGGCAAAGGCAAGGAATGAAGCAACGCCGGGTGGAACCTCTGCATTCACGATGGCTTCGGCTAAACCGGTGAGAGTGCAAGGGGAACCCAACTCGCGAAGAGTTTCAAACCTCCAACCGTCGACGTGAGGACTAGATTTTCGAGGGCATCTAGCAACGACCTCCATAATATCGACTTCCGAAGCGCGGAGTTTGATACGAGGGAGGGAGAAGGGATCCGGCAACACGTCCGCGAGGTCGTCATCGTCTTGTGGGTGCAACCGTGATAATTCCTCGTGCACCCCACGACCACTTGCAACGGGGTTGGAGCTTAGGGCCTCAATAGCACGGCGGTACTCCCCAACCGCAGCTAGACTAGCCGCCCGGTTGGCGACCTTGGCCGAGACGCCGTTATGAAAGGGTTGCGAAGGGGAGATGGGGTCGGTACCGGCCCTCGAAAGTGAGGTAGGTGGCGGTGCCCGCCCATTGGTAAGGGATGCGTGGGCGCGAGCGGCGGAAAACAATGTATCAAGATCTCCTGACGCCCAATGGGCTAAGCGGTTGTCACGGTAATCGGCGACCGGGTCAGGGGGCAGATGCCCCGCAAAAGTGAAATCAGCCATGGGGCGCAAAACTAAGCGCGGGAATAAAAGCAACGCCGCCCAAGCCGCTTCCGCGGAAGCCCCTTGGGTGGCCCTACCGCGGAAAGACAAAACGCAACCGACAAGCTCCTCGAAGACCGGCTTGACGAGGCGTACCACCGAAGGGGGGACGCCGTTCGAGGACGTACTAGATCGGAAAGAAAGGAGGTAGGACTGGAAGAAGGCTTTAGAGTTCTCCCCGCCAGTGGCCCCATGATCAAGGCACCATTGGACGGCGGGGGGCAAGGACTGGGGATGCGGCGGGGACGGCCGACCACGCGGGAGCGAAGCACCGCATGCCGGCTGTTGGGATGGCGTAGTATTGCGGTGAGAGCAGGAATGTAGGTGTCTACTAAGGCCACCGCTCCGAAAGTATCGTCCGCAAAAAGTGCACGGCGCGAGAAGGTGGCGATCGGCATCCACAACTGGGCAATTGTCGGGCGCACAAGTGCACGTTGTCGCGGGGGAGTTTAGATGGGCGCATAGCGCTTGAAGGGTCGGGAACGACGCGGAGCAACTAACGCACCTCAAAGGAGCGGGGGGTAAAAAACGAGACGGTGTATGTCCAGGTCGTAAGGCATGCGAAGGCGCTTGAGCGTTAGTAGGTGATGATGTCGGAAGGTCACCCGGAGCGGGGGCCATAGGGCACGACCTTGCCCCGCCGCCGGGCGACCGGCCTAGAGGTGGCGGTGGAGGACGCCGATGACTATGTCCCGGCCTTGTCGCCGCGGCGGACATCCGGGGTGGCACGTGTGTCGCGTCCTAATATAAGTAGAACACGCGGGGTCGAAGAAGGGGGGGGGGGGGGTATGTGGCTTGGACTATACCGGAAGTCGCCCGAGGTGGCGCTGTGGCGTGCCTTGGAGGGAAGATTCGCCGCCGACGTGGTGGGCTCCTCGATGCCGGTCCGTCGCGCCTCTAACCTCGCGTTGCTTGTAGTGGGGAGCCTTGGAGCCCGCGATGGAGATGCTCAAGAAAAGAGCAAAGAAGCTGTTTGGTACCCGTGTACCAACCACCCAAAGAGTCGGAAGGCAACTCCGTCGTACAACGCCGTATCGTAGCGGGGCGCCAAGCGATGAAGGATGACCTTGCAAATAGCGGGCTCCGAGTACGGGTAGCGATTAGAATGAACTTAGAGCAGTACTGAAGCTGTAGTACCCGTACAGTGATAGCGATGACGCGTGCCGATGCCTTGAGCCTTGCTGAAAGGGATGACCACGCGCGGGCGAAAGTTGTAGCGATACCGGTAGCGGCCAAGGGTCTCGAGGATGCCGATAATAGGCGCGGTACGGGCAGTTGTACCCGGTCGCGGTTCGAGCGACGAATAAAAGATCCCGGGAGGGTCACGCTGGCGGTGGAACAAATAAAACGCACCGGAGCCGCCGACGGCGAGTGACCGCCGACGATAGAAAGGAGAACTTTATGTATAGGTACCGCACGATGTCACAACGTATGAGAGCGCCGAGACAAAAGCAAACACGAATAGGCGGGCATGCGTCACGCTCACCGCTACCAAGTTCCGTGCTCGCGGGCTCCCGACCCAAGCTCAGCCGCACATGCGCATGCGGTGGCGGCGGAAAAAAATCGTGAAGGTCGAGCAGCAGTTTAGTTTTGCATTTCTCGACAAGTGGATTTATTTTTAGATCTGTTTTTCTTGATTACCAAATTATTACGCTGTTACTGCTTAGGCGGGGGGGCTGTGGCAATTGCTGCGATTGCTTGCAATTTTCTAACTCCCGAGGAACGTCGACACACAGTGAAGCTATGTGTGTCGATAGGTGTACTTGGTCGAAGAGACCCGGGCCCAACTTGCTAGTAAGTCATGAATGGCGAAGTAGAGTGGCCCGAGAGACAACAATCGGTCCAGTTTGCCGGCACATGTTGTAAACAATTTCAATTTCAATTTCAATTTCTTATTGGAATAACATAGTGGCATGCCTTCTTATTTCTCGGGCTTACGTTTGTCCCTCCTTTCTTCTTTTTGATTGTTGGTCTACAATGCTTTTCTTCTAAGAAACTTCCTATTTGAATATGTGCTTGACGGACGTTTTGGAAGAGTGTGTAGTGTTTCTGTTCCCTAATTAATCATCAATAATCACTAGCACCTCATATATCTATTGCCTCGGGAGAAAGGGTGGTACGTTTCGTGTACCACCAAAACGCGTGGTACGAAGCGATATTCTTCGTTAGTACATATCCCTTAAACATGCCTAAGGAAACAATATCTTGGCTACATTTGCCGTTTCTCGCACTTAAAGCGCACAACCTCTTTGTCGGGCCATCTTATCGACTCAGAAGGACCAAAGTAAGAGCAAAATCTATCTAAAGCCTGACGCTTCTTAAAACAAGTAGCCAAGAGGATTTTGAAACTATGGGTGGTCGGAGACAAAGGTTGATGTGCTGAGTTGAGCCTGCAAGCAGCGTCAAGAACGGAGGCGGCGATGGAGCTCGTCCAAGGAGCTTTCGACGTGTTGAGCGCAACAGTCTCGCTCATGGCGGTTTGAGGCCACACACAACGGGATTCCGTAGTCATGGCAGAAGAATGAGGTAAAGCTTTCTCTCTCTTCATCTTGACAAATGTTGCAGCGGCTTTGTTTCGTCTTCATATGTTTGCCGACGCGCTGCCAAGGGTACTGTCCGCGGCGGTGTTGTGGCTTTGATTACGTGTTTTCGATGTCGGCCAACGCGTGCTTCGGAGGTAGAGCTCGACGAGGCGTCATAACCCGCCTGAATCTCGAGGCAGTCGGTTCTTCAGCAAAGCAACAGCCAGATTTGTCGGAGAAGTCCACGACGTTGCTTTTGCTAAGGTGGTGGGAGCACGGGAGGTGGAAGCGGCACAACTTCTAGCAGTCGACCAGATGAATGCCCATGAAAATTGTCCATAAACAGAGACATCAATCACGTTTCTGCCATAGCCCATGTAGCGCGAGGTTGTGATGGCGCGAGTGACTGTGGTTGTCGACACGTGGACTATTAGAAAAATACTCGGAGGCAAAGGCGTATCGCAGAACAGCTCGAAAGCATATGTTGCCATACTCATCGGGCCGTCGTTGCATGAGGGGTCGTCGCCGTCGAAGGTGTTGGCAACTCCAACGGTGGCGATAAAGTGGATAACCTTCCGCTTGTTGCACTTGTAGCCCATAGCGACGAGGTCGACCCCTTCCAAGTTGATGGTAAGCACCAGTGTGCTCCTAGCACTCTTGTCCGTCAAGTGTTCTTCTAAATATTGCTTGTGGAAGCGGGCGTGAATGGTATTCACTAAACTACAAAATGGTGCCCCCTCTTGGATGCTTGTATCGGAACATGAGGGGAGAAGTGTAACATGGTTTAATTTCTTACTCATAAGCATACACTGACATTCACAATGCACATTAATCCGCCTAATGCCTTCACATACGCAAACCATTTGTCGCCCGGTAGGGTTGTCCTAGGTTGGGTGGCGGTTGACTCCATCGCCCGCACGAAAGTACCGGATGTTATTCCCAACTTCTAAGTATGTGTCTTCTGTCTCATAGACGTCCTCCCCTCTTGCACTTCAACCTACATCATAACTTTTGTGCATACATCGCACATCGTCTTGAACTCTGTTCCCAATGGCTTGGGCTTCCGCAAGATGAAAGAAATATTTGGTAAGCCTCCTCGCTTGTCCTTGCGCGGCTTGTAGTTGGACATCGACTCGTCCATGCTTGAAGTGTAATTGCCCTATTCTTGTTGAAGTCTGATACCATTTGACGAAACATAGCCCATGGGTCGACTTAAAAAGCGGACATGTCCGCTTTGGAGTACATGACCATTTGGCGGATGAGCGTAAAGCGGTAGCTCTTCTGAAGCGTTCGTTATCAGGTGCTTCCTTCACTCCCGTCGCCTCAGACGTCCATAGTCCCTTCCCGAAAAGCTTAAACTGTCGAGCTGCGTAGTTATTGAAACTGAAATTGAAATTGTTTACAACATGTACCGGATGAAACCGGCTGCTGTCGTTGGGCCCTCCCAAGTATGACATGTAGGAAACTTGTAAGCCATGGCTATACCGTTAACCCCCTAAATCCAACCTCTCCAAATGATCGTGGGGGTTCTTACCCCCCCCCCCCCCCCCCCGGGGAGTGTGTCGTGCGTGTTGGTTGCGGATGGCAATCTGGGGCGGGTGTGGGTCCGAGAAGGGAAGGTGCGTCGTGTGGTCGTGCGAGACTTGATGCGGTAGATAAGAAGGAGATGGTGCAGCCATTGGATGGTGTGCAGGTGGAGCTGTGCTAGGATGCGTGATGTATCGAGTCGGGTTTTTGAGATGAGTTTGTTAGGTGGGTCGGTGAGGAGGGTGAGAAGGGAGGTCAGGCTCGTAATGTGGATGTGTGGGGTGTGCCCGTGCGACTCATGACTACGGGAAAAGTATCGACTTCAATACCCGGCGAGTGTTGGCGAATGGCATTGGCGAGGGTTCATTTGTCGCGAATCGTATGTGCGGTGTGGGAGAAGTTGTGGTTAGTGCAATATTTCCATTCCCCTATCTGAATCTTTTTGATCGAGGAGTACCGTCGGCGTCCATTCGCGTGGCCGACAAATCTAGGTTCGAGGAGCCGGATGAAGTCGGGTTTGTGTGCCGGGGGTCGCAACACCGAGGGGAGTATCTCGTCAAGGAGAATGGCAGGGCATGAGGTGAGGGAGGCGGTCGAGAGGCCTTCGTCAACAGTAATTATACGGGTGGGCATGTGAGCGGGGTGAGGGGGTGACAGTCAAGGGGTGTGTAGATGATTGTGGGTGATGTGAATGATTTGATGGGTTTGTTACCGAAGTCAACCGTGATGGTTTCCCAACGGCCTCCGTTGTGGCGCGCCAAAAGGGAGATGAGGACTTGCAGCGCGCTATTGCGGCGGTCCTATCTAAGGCCGGACATAGGGGGGCAGTAAACGGCCATGTAGCCGTTGCTGGTGAATTGATCACACGTGGGGCAGCGCATGGTGGGGCTGTGTGAGAGGAGGCGGGTGTTGTGCACTCCCCACATGACTTCTTGCTTACGTGTGAATCGGACATGGGTGAGTGATGTGTGCTTTTTGTGGAAGGTGAAGTCCGCCCCGTCCGCAGCGGCGCGGGCGAGGAGGGCGCCGTGCTTGGTGATTTGTGAGAGGGGTGTATGTGTGTGGTTGATATTGTATGTGCGTGCGTCAGCTTTGAGGCATGTGTATTTGTAAGGTATGGGTTCGCTTAGGGTGTGGGGTATGAGTGTGTGTGGCCAGGTCCAGTGGCCTATCGATACGTTTGAACCCGTGGTGTATGTTGTGTCGGGTGGGTGTCCGCCAGCAACTTGGTTAGCAAGGGTGTCAACGACGTCGTTACTGATCGAGTGGTTGTGTGCTATGATTTTGCCGATGTGGGTGCGAATGCGTGATTTTCATCGAGTTCCGAGGGTGTGGGTGATGGATTCAAGAGTGTCGCGGTGAATGTTGCGTCGGTAGGCGGAGGGTCAGTTAATGTAGCCGTGGATACGACGGAGGGAGCACGTACAATCTCTAAGGAGGTGGGTATGGCCAAGTTGTAGCCCGATATCAATGCCCGCGAGTTCCGCACGATTTATGGTGTGGGAAGGGGGGGAAGGTCACCAGAACTCTGACGCGTGTGTCCGAGGCGGGGTGGGTGGCAGCCACACCAAGGGGGGAGGAGCCTCCCTTCTTGGAGCTGTCGGTGTACACAAAGTTCCGCCAATTACAAGCAAGAACTCTGCTAGTTGGGGAGTATGTTAGTGATATGCGTTCTGGGGGGTAGGTGATAGGGTGGGTGGGGTTGGGGGTCGTGTTATAGATGCATAAGTAGTGTGGAGAGTAATTTATAAGTGGGGATGGGGTGGAGTGTTTATGGAGGGATTCGGGAGGTGGGTGTTGTAGATGTATTCGAGTGTGTTGTGGAGGGTGGTCATGGCTATGTGCGAGGGCAGACATGATAGGGCGACGGGGTTGGCGACAAGGTATATGGATGTCCACCATCCAGCGTGTGCCGAATGGTGTGGGGGTTGGGATGCATGTGTGTTGGTCCCGGGGTAGGAAGGTATTTGCGTCGTTGGGGAGGGTGCATAGGCGATGCGTGTATGGTGAGGTGATGTATTTGGAGTGTCGGTATGATTTGTGCTCCCATCGGGGGAGTATGAGAATGATGGCGCTGAGGGAGTGCGTGGCAGTGTAGTGGGCGTTAGTGATAGCGTGTTCCATGGCGCGTTGCATGCATTCGTGATCGTATTCCGGGTTAGCGATGTTAGTGCAATGCCATGTGAGGGGTGCGTTACTGCCGCTGGATGAGAAGATTGTGTCTTGTGGGTAGAGTGAGTGGTAAGTGTGGGAGTGCAGAGATTTGTTGAGGGGGTCTGAGTAGAGTTATGTTTGTATATGAAAGGTGGTGCAAAGGGCCGAGAGAAGATCCTCCCGTGTGGCCCATTTGTTGCGTGTGGTGGTGGCGAGTGTGGGTGAGTGTATTTCTGAGAGGGAGCCGAGCCTGGTGATGAAGTGTCAGACCGATTCTTCGAATGTGCGGTGTGTGAGGTCTGGGCGGAAGAGGTGCTATAGCTGTCGGGTGCGGGGGCCGGAGAGAGTGGTAACCGCGCGGCCGTCGGGGGTGCAGAGGATGGTTGTGTCGGGAAGGGTGGGGTGGGAGTGGATGGTGAATTTGCCGGTGGGGAGCATGTCAATGTCTGGGTTGACAGGGTCATGTTTGAACGATATGGGGGGTGCGGCAATGGTGTGGGGCCGGGGTCGGGTAGTATAGGGGGATGTGGATGGAACAAAGCCGGTATTGAAGGCAGTGGGTGTTCGCAAGGGGGGGTGGCGGGGTTTGTTCAACCGCGATGTCGTGACGCGGTGTAGGGCAGAATCAGCGGGGGGGGTATTGGGGGGGTGGTTGCAAGTGTTCACCTACGAGTTCGGGACGCGAGGGCTCGCGGTGCGCATCGGGACGGCGCTGTGCGACGGCGGGGTCGCCAACAGGAACTGCATCGGTAGCAGCAGACAAGGCTGACTGTGCGTCCTGTGGGGCGTAGACAAGCTGGGGATGCACAAGCAGGGGGAGGGTGTGCACGTCGTGGCTGTCCCGAAAGTGTCCGAGCTGAGCATCGTGGCGGCGCTGAGCGACAGGGGGGTGCGATATAGCACCCGCAGCAGGAAGAGCAGCAATGGCGGCCGACCGCGAGTCGAGATACGCTTCAAGGCGCGTCATTTGCACAAGGAGCAGCTCGAGAACACCCTGGGTAGTATCGACAGTGCTCTGCTGAGAGCCTGGGTCAGGGGAATCAACAGGTGAAACAGGCGGGGTTTTCTGCGCCATTTCGACAGAGGGCGAAAAAGAAAGAGCTGGATAAAAAACAGGCAGCGGTAAAAACCGCTAGCCGGACTCGTGCCTAACAGCGGTATGCAAAGAGACGGCCTGATGCCCGCCGACCCCTCGGCATGTAGCCCCGGGGTGTCTCAGAGCACCTTCTCTGTATCCTCCACCCATTGTGGGGCACAAGTCGAGGCCAAGGCCAGGACAGGTGGAGCGCTGCGCTGGCGGCTGAGTCGCTAAGATAATATAAAAATAAAAAAGGTAAGCTACGGCTGGCGTGCAACCTGTGGATGCGTATTCACCCGACAGTGCAGCCCCCCGTTCTCCAGCTTGGACCTGTGTGCACCCTGTCCACACACGACGAGTGCGTCGGTGTGGGTGGCTGGCTATCGCCGTCGAGTGGCTGACTTAAGAGGGGTAGTGGCGGGTTTTAAATCGCAGTTTATACTGGCGATACCGCCGACTACAGGTTGAAAGTACTAGTTTTCTAGATAAACTTGCCTTCTGCGGGAGAGCTGTCGATCGCAGCTCGCCGAACCAGGTTGTCGCGCGTGAGTGACGTGAGGCGGGGGCCCATAACCTATTGAACCATGCAAACACAGTTAGTGTGGAAGATAACTTACGCAAACGTAGTTACAATCACAGTCCCGCAAACGGAACAGTTACGGCGACAACCAGCCTACAGGCGTGATGTCGGGACAACAGAAGTGTGAGAGTTGTAGCCTAGCGACAGCTCTGTACCGAGTCAAACAGTTTATCGGTATGTCCAATCTAGACATGTACTAATCATATCTAGAATAGCTTAAAATATAGCTTTCTGCAACTAATACGTATGCGGTATTACTTACAACAGGGTCCATAGTGGATCTCACCGATCGTGTCGTGGAGTTGAAGGCAACGAGCCCACTGGACCTCGTGTAGGCGAGTGAGGTCGTGCTGCTGGCCTTGGCCGCACCATTCGCATTGCCACGTGTCGGATCCTTGTGCTGAGTGGCAGTGGGTGTGGATGGCAAAGTGCGGGTATGTGCTACAGGGTGAAGAAGGGCCTCGGTGAAGGGGTCTTGGCTGATAGAGAAAGTGGATGGGGAGGGGGTGGGGAGGCATACTCAGGTGGGGGTGGACTAGATGAGGCGGAGTTGCGTAGATAATTCCAGTCCATACAACCCATTCGTGATGGGTGACATGCTTACAATTTGCTTTTTTCTAAGCCCTTCTCGTTAGGCGGCATAGATCGTCCTCGATTTTTCCGGGGTAGAGGTGTAGCCACGTATTAAGCAACACCGCGTCGCCATCTTTAGACGTCGGGATTCCGCCTTTAAGGCCGACTCCCTTCTCGCGAAAGTCGGCTGACCGCTCTCTCCGAGTGATTGTTGTCACGGCAAGATCGATTGTCCAAACAACATTCTCCTCTTTGGCGACCACATTTTTGACAATCGCTCCAACTCGTCGGCGGAGGGTCGCTTTTGCCTCACAACGTAAGTGCTCGTGGGGCCCATCCTCCCCCTCGTCGTCGCTATCTAGCGCTAGCTGAGGTTGGTCTTGAGGGTCTTCCTCCTCGACAACGTCAAGGTCCGTAGTCTGGGTCGTTGATGTAAAAGTGCCCGCCACAAGTCTAGCCGCGGACGTGTTTGTAGCAGGAGCTGCGTCGGTGGGTAGTGTTGGCTAATTTTCGACATTCAAGTTTTCAGCCATAGCAGCACCATTGCCCTCCGTCGGCGCGGCGCGCATCGCGGAGTCGGCAAGCAAAAGTTCCACATGAAATTCGAGCATCATGGTATTGGGAGGGTGAGCAAGAACTGATTTCCAATTTGAGTGGTCGTCGTCAGGTGTGGGAGGCGGTGAGCTAACAAAGTTTTGCCCGGCAGTGGGCATTGCTCCCCGGAGTTGAGTGGATCTCTCGGTAGTTTCCGCACCATCATCCCACCGCACGGTCTACAACTTCGATCCCACCGACGCAGTAACCAAGCCATACTCCCGGGCACGTTGATGGCGCCTCGAACCGGGTTTTAGCTCCTCTATAGGGCCTCTACGAGTCGAGACTCTTTAGCCTATCCGGATGTGCCGAGCGGTGCTACCTCGGGAGGTAGATGGGGGCAAAATCGTCGCCATGTTGAATAGCCGCGGGTGGTAACCTGTAAGTTTTGAAAAATAAGTTGAATGGGCCTTATTTATGCATGTTCTGGACCCAATGTTGAAAAGATTGCCTAAATCAGCGGTATGCTTGTGTCACAACCAGATACATATACGTACAGTACAGTAAGTATACGTACAATGTTGCGGACAGTGTCCTCGAGCTTCACAATGGCAAGTGTAACTGCTAGTACACTACACTTGGAGGTTCTAAAAATATCAATTTTCTGTGGAACATGTACCTCAAACGTGGTACGTGTACCACCCATTCTCCCCAAGCACCTATATTTTAAAACGTCTTTACAGGAAAAGACAGTGGAAACAAAATGGCAAGAAGCACGATAAGGACGTGGACAATGAAAAATGGGGGGAGGGGCCAAAAGGGCAAGAGTGACAAGCGGGCCACGGAAAGGGCACGGCAAAGGGAAGCACTACATGGCACGGCAAAGGGAAGCACTACATTGTGCGCAAACCTAGCAGCAAAACGCAAGAGACGGCAAGAAATCCGCACGCAACGCTAAATAGTGGAAACCGCCAAGCCAAAAAAACCTATATTGCGCTCTAACATTTATGTCCGTATGCAACATTTCGGTCGTCGAACTACTTATGTTGCTTTTCGGCGTTTTGGGGGGGATATGTGCGACGTGAATTCATGCAACGTCTTTCAGCTGCTCTTCATTGCACTCTAAGTTCCTATCTCCGCGACGCTTTTCAGGAGGGCAGTGTTGATGCTGTGGTATGCCTTCCTGTTCCTCGGGCTTAGGTTTTTTCCTCCACCTTTTTGCTTGGTGGCCTCCAATGCTCTTTATTGTAAGAAATTTGAGTAGTATGGTAATATATTAAGTCTTTTCTGTCTTTGCTTATAAGCGAGCGCCTGATAAGATGCCACGACGTGACTTACCGATTCGTACAGCTTGTACATGTTTATCATGCATATGTCGAGTTGGTGGTATCTACGGTCAACAATGTGGTGGCACCCGCTACACAAGTGACTAGTCTACAACTTCCGACTCCCGATGCTCTCACTCGCTTAGGAGATTCCGGGGGCCACATTCAACGGGGCATTTCGCGCATTCTTCGTGCCCGGGCCTACCTTGACCTCGTGGCGTTCTGCAGACCTTCCCCACCGGACTATATGAGGGTGATTTCGGGTACTGGTCGCGGGGCTTTGGCTCTCTTTTTCGCTTCATATGAGTCAAGTTTCAAGGTGCCATCCGATTGCTATACGATGGCAGCCCACCGGGTGCTTGGCTTGACTGCGGAGCGCGCCGCTCATGTTCGAAAATGCCCTCGGTGAAATGAGGCCCCTTCAGAATCTCGCGGGTATGGATCTTCGTCGACGGTATCGGGCATCTTTATGTCGGGTGAGCGCTCAACAACCGCTATGCTCATGGACCATATCCCCCGGTGCCCGTGCTCTTGGTATATCATTCAACTCCACGACCGTATTGTCCACGTGCTTGAAGAGTTCATGCTTGAAGCGGGGGCTACTAAGGGCCGGGACTTGCGGCTGGAGGTCCGCCGTATTCGGTCGGGAGCTTCACGTGATCGTCCTGGGGATGTGGTTTGGTTAGACTCCATGGCTCCGCACCGTCATCTTGTTGTTGATGTGACGGTTACAAGTGCTCGCACGAACACCAACGTTCCTCGTATAGGTGCTCGCCTTCCACTCCCTGGCAGCCTTGCATTGGGAGCTGAGCAAGGCAAACTTGATGCGGACCTCCGCACTTCCGCTTTGCTTGGCACGCCTTCGGTTCAGTCGGTCCATGACTATTATCCCTTCGCCATGGAGGATGGGGGCCGGTTGGCGCCGATGGCGGCTGAGTTGGTCGATCGTTTGGCTATTTTGGTGGCTGTTCGTCGCTTCCCTGGCATGGGGGCTGCTGACTCTCGTTCCTTCCGCTCTGACAGTTATGTCCGTATGCAGCATTTTGTTCGTCGATCTACTTCTCTTCCGTTTCGGCGTTTTTTGGGGGATGTGCGACGTGAATTCATGCAACGTCTTTCTGCTGCTCTCCATGGCACTCTGGGTTCTTATCTCCGCGACGCTTTTCAGGAGGGCAGTGCTGGTGCTGTGGCATGCCTACCTGTTCCTCGGGCTTAGATTTTTCTTTTTTCCCCTCCTTTCTTCTTTTTTGCTTGGTGGCCTCCACTGCTTTTTCTTGTAAGAAAAATCTTTATCATTCATATCTGTGGCATGCCTTCCTGTTCCTCGGGCTTAGGTTTTTCCCTCTTTTCTTCTTTTTGCTTGGTGGCCTCCACTGCTTTTTCTTGTAAGAAATTTTATTTATCATTCATCAGCACGGCCACCAATAATCGTAGTCAGCAGCGTTTCGCGGACAGGTACCCGTACGGGTAGTTTGACAGAAACTGCGAGAGCAGAATGCCCGTCACACTACCATGACAGAGATCGCCAAGGACATCATTATGCCGGCGAGTTTACTGCCGACTTCCAGATCGATAGATAATAAACTCGGATTATCGGACAGCCGGCCAGGAAAGTCGCTTGCAAATCTAAGCATAACTAGAAGTCGAGGCGCAACATTTTAGTAGGCGAGGAGTCGGGCGCGATGCTCAGAGTTTCGGCCGCTACAAGGTCAACGGGCTGCGGTGATGGTGGGCGGGTCGGTCGCCCTTCTCGCAACCAGCTCGCCCACTCAGCCCTTCCAGCCCAACAACGCGTGCAGTCGCACAGGAACGAAATGTCGCGTCGAAAGGGGAGACACGGACCGCTTCGCATTGCCGCTGCCACGTCAAGTCAACTGCTGGAGGTACGGATGTTGGATGTGTGTCTAGCACAGCACAGCAGCAGTGACATCTTGAACGAGCACGCGGCACACCCACGCTACTGCCGAATCCTTTGCCACTGGTCTTACACGGCAGGAAGCCACACGCCAAGAATCCCGGTCTTCAATCTAATTATTCGCTCATCGCCCCCGCAGGTTATCGAGATTAGCCCAGAGGATAAGGGGGCGGTGTTGGGCGTTGCGTCTGAGCTCGACAGCGCACCCGAGACCGCCCTGACCTGCCTGGACGGCGACTGGACGGTATCATGGACCGACTTGGGAAAAGGGTGGATTAGCAAGGCTGTCATGGGCCTCTTCACGCCCTCCTTAAAGATGCTGTCCTTCGGCACCTTGCCTCCGGTTAAAGTCGCCATTGTCGACAGTTACAACCGCGTTAGAGGCGGCTCGTACGATCTCCTACAGGTGCAGCCGTAGTTTCGGCTACTCGCGGTGTAGCCTTTCCAAGCAAGCGCGCTAACCTGTGGGACACGCTAAAACCGATTCAACATTGTCACAACGCCCTCTTGCCTTTCGCAGGTCTTTCAGCTGGAAGGGTCAGACGTGACGGCCGCGATGGTGCTGAGCGGAACCTGCGGGCCCGACCTGGAAAGGCCGAACCGACTGAATGTACAGTTCAGCAGCGTGCGAGTACTCACGCGCGAAGACGCACCGCTGGAATGGCGGGATGTTCTGGTGGAGGCGGGGCTCGGGGACGCACTCACGGCTGCGCAAGGCGTCGTCGCCAAGTGTACCTACATCGATGTCGACTACATTGACGACGTCCTGCGGGTTCACAAAGGCGAGTCCGGCACTACCTACGTCCTCCGCCGACTGCAGCCGCCCGCTCACATCCCTTTCCCTCTCGAACCGTAAGCCAGTATCGTCGCCGATAGCTGACCGTATCCGGCACTCACGGCAGTGGGTTGGGTGGCCAGACTCATGGCGTGACGGCAGTGAACAGTACTACCTAAGAATTAGCACCTCTCGCAAGACACTGTCTGCCTTTAAATGATCTTCGATGTTTCCATTTTGGAACAATAAGGGCGGCGACATAGGAGAGGAAGGGAGGGTGACATTTCCCTTCCCAATGATCCAGCACCCCGTCCGTCCAACCCCCCCATCCCCCTTATACATCATCCAATATCGAATGCATTCACTGCAGCTGCACATGCACATAGAAAAGGGCAGGCTGGACATTTGGTGAGAGTTACACGACTGAGCAGGCAATAGGAGAATCACAGCCGACGACACCGCCGTGCCCACTGCGATCCATGCTATGCCGTAACTTCGGGCGTCACACCCGGAGGTAATGCTGCAAAAAATTCCGCAATCGAGTGACCTGCGCCGTTGGGAGCAGATGCCTCATGCTATGGACGGAGAGGTGTGACGTGGACAGGTCAGGAAACGTCAGTCTTCTCCCACTGATGTTACCGCTGCCAGCAGTCCACTGTGACCCACCACCTCGGAGACCTCCACAGTGAAATGTGTCAGCTTGGCGCGCGAATAAAGCCGCCGTGTCTGTGATAAGATGGCCTGCCCGTCGCTGCCTGGCCGCACCCCCACCTGCACCACCCCGCATGCCACATCCGGCGTGTGGCACCAAAACCGGCTGCCCAGCAGCCCCTCCACCCCCGGCAAAGCCTCCACCTGTGCCTGGCACACGCTGAGCGCGCGTGCCTTGGAGCGCGGTACCCGCAGCAGCAGCACTTCCGCCGTCTGCTGGATAAGCGGCATCACGCTGGCCATTGTGCAGATGGAGATGAAGAAGGAGGCGATGGGATCCGCCCAGTTCCATCCTAGGTACTGAATGCACAGGACGCTGATGATGACGCTCACGCTGCCCAACGTGTCAGCAAGGATGTGGAGAAACACGGCGCGCATGTTGTGGTCGTGTATCTCATGGCACTCCTCGTCGTCGTCACTACTGCTGCCGCTACCGTCACCCTCTCCCCCATCTCCGTGGCTGTGGTGGTGATGGTGGTGGTCGTGCGCTTCGTGACAGCACACAAGCCCAATCACATTCACAACAAGCCCCAAGATGCTGACCAGCAGCAGGCCGTCCGTGGACAGGCTGGGCGGCTCCATCAGCCGCTCAACGCTCTCCAGCAGTATCTCGAGTGCCACAAAAATCTGAGCGATGGCAAACCACTAGATCAGAAGCAAGATCACGTTTTGAATCTTGAAGCCACTCGGGACAACTACTTCACAGCGCTGCGGTCTGACAAGTCATAGCTCCCATCTCTCCCGATACTCGTGCTCTCTAAGATTTTCGTATACACACACACATGCGCGCGCGTACACGCAGGCACACACGTGCAAGCCCAATACCCTAACCCATACCTACTCACTGCGCATACCAAATACACACACACACACACACGCACACACTTGGATTCGTATTCACGAACTGCGCATCGCTAAGATGGGAAGTGTAGCATTATTTTAATGATTACAACAAATTCCGAGAGAGAGAGAGAGAGAGAGAGTTTGTGTGTGTGCAAAATCATTACAAAGGAATTACTAAGGGACAACTTTGGGTCTCTAGTATGCCAACAAAATAAACCACACCTGACCAAACAGTGCTTCAATGCATTCACAGCATGATAACTGTCGACAGCATCGTCAGAAGCGGGATGAGAATGTGGGGGAAGCTCACAAGTAGAATGCCATTGGCGAAGCCTGCCAGCGACTCCACCCTTCCGTAGCCAAAGGTGAAGGTGGAGTCGGCGGGTAAAGTGGCCATGTGCGCCGCGTAGAGGCCGATCGCGAGACTGGCGTTGTCAAACAGCATATGGCAGCCGTCGGAAAGGAGGCCCAGGTTGTTGTTCAGCGCACCGTACCCAAACTCCACAAACATGAGTGCGGTGTTGATAGAGAGGAAGGTCATCAGGCGAGTCTGCTTCCCGCCGCCCGCCATGCTATCAGCGCCTTTCATGATGGATCGACAAAAGTCTACAAACACGGAGGACTTCCCACCCTTTGTGGACTTTAACCGCTCAAGACTGTCAAACAGATCATGAAGCGCTTGGCTCTGCAATCACCAAGCGATCAGCCCATGTCACACGTCTCAGACTTTAACAACACACACACACACACACACACACACACACGCACACACACACACACACACACACACACACACACACAACTTCACATAGCGAAAAGCACAACAAAATATTTCAATGATAAGTACGTAACATACAATATGTGCACGCACACACGCCGGTCAGGGAAGAGCGCACGGCATGAGGGCCACAACCTGGCTCGTTGCGACGACCAAAAATGTATGTATTATTTAGAGGTAGTTAATTATAGACAAATGATTGAAATGATACTAAATTGAATCGGCGTCTCAGACTTTAACAACACACACACACACACACACACACACACACACATACACACACACACACACACACACACACACACACACACACACACACAACTTCATATAGCGAAAAGCACAACAAAACATTTCAATGATAAGTACGTAACATACAATATGTGCACGCACACACACCGAGGCGCATACATAGAAAGAAAAAAAACAGACTCAGGCAATACACAAATGCCAACGTGCGCAACCATCACCATACGCTGACTACTTAAGCATGAGCGTACCGATGTGATGTTGATATACAATAAAATAAAAGCACGGCAATCGAGTTGCACTATAAGTCATTTGACAATATCAAGCCATGTTTACGAAGTTAACGCACTGATAATAAGCCTGACGCGGTTTTTGGTTGAGATGTGGCGCACCTTGACGTGCGCCGCTGCCCCTCGGATGCTACTCAGTCCGCCGGGAAGCAATCGCTCAGACCTCATCCTTCCTCGCCAGCGCGCCCAGCAGGCCGCCTCTGTCGCCAGTGCAGCCAGCAGCAGCGACCCCAGCCGCCCTCGTGAGTGTGCTTCACCCAGCGCCGCCTCCATAAACACCGCAACCGCCACCGACGCGCTGCCAGCCCGCATTGACGCGGCAGGGCTCTGCACGAAGGCGCCCCCCGAGCCCTGGCTCTGCACTAGCGCCAGCCCCAGCAGCCCCGACGCCTGCAGCAGGAAACCCACGCCGGAGGATGCCCACCAGTGCGCGGCAGCCTGGTGGTGCAGCATCCCTCGCCCTTGTACCAACCAGCAGCAGATCGTCCACAGCAGCGACAGCCCCGCCGCAACGGCCACAGCTGCGCACTGCTCCATCTTCACCTTGTGCCGCCCTGCCAGCGACGCGTTGATCCGCCCCGCCATCATCAGCTGTCAAATAAATTATTAAAGACGTTAGATAGATCCATCCACAATCCCAGTAACAGCCTCTCCCCTCTCTTAAACATCGAGTACGAAAACACATACAAACTACAGATCTTAATTCTAGTACACACTCAACTTTTTCCGACGAACACATCAAGCGCATTAGCACAGACACACACCAACACACTGGATTGCAAACCCACAGCATGGAAAACGCAATGACTCGTTTAGTTTGAACTAATTTTGACACTTTTGATTGAGTGACTCGTTCATTTATGTAGCTGGCGAGTTGGGGCATTGTGGATGATGAGGTGCAGAAAAGGTTGGGGCCATGAGAGCGCATGGGGATCGGGAGCCCACCTGAAGGGACGACAGAGCGCCAGAGGTCACGGCTGCAAAGGTGTGGTAGGATGTGCCCTCACATGGAGGATCGCGGCAGGCAGCTGTTACAGACAGGGGCAGATATGACCATGAAATCAATTACGGTCGCGGGGTGACCCAGATAGAAGGGACGCAACGATGCGGTGGAGAGATTATGCCCGAGATCGGCTAGCACCTGAAGTGGAAAGGAAGTACCAGCCCAGGAAGCTTGCAAAGATTGCGAAGATGGAGGCGTGGCTGCGGCGAGAAATGCAGCCAAGAACTGACGGCAGCAACGTCGTGCCAATTACATGACTTAACAGAACCCTGCACCGTGCAAAGACGAGCAGACGAAGGTATAACTTAAGTTATAATTATGTCATAACTGATGGCCCATATCCTAGGGGACATAGCTACATGAATTAATCACCACTGTGTATGCGCGCGCGTGTGTGTGTGTGTGTGTGTATGTGTGTGTGTGTGTGTGTGTGTGTGTGTGTGTGTGTGTGTGTGTGTGTGTGTGTGTGTGTGTGTGTGAATTCGAAAGGCAAACAGTGTCTCACAGTCTGTCTATTTTAATGTTGGTGCTATGCTGGCTCCACCAACCTGTGTGTGTGTGTGTGTGTGTGTGTGTGTGTGTGTGTGCTTTAGGAATAGGGAGGGAGCCGGACCTGCTGAATCCGATCTGTCGGAGTGAACTCGTAAGCAAGAGTAAGCTGGCGGCGATAAGGCCGCCTGAGATAACTGTGGCCGAGCTCCGCAAGCTGTGCAACGGCCCAGTCGTCTTGCATACACACCCAAAGCGTCAACAGATGAAGATCGCGTACCAATGAGCAGATGCGATGTGCACGATGAGGTGAGAAGGAGAAGACAGTGGAGGGACGAAGCCCACCACAACGAGAGCGATAAAGGCGAGCAGGAGGCCGGCAGTCGTTGACACATCCGCCCACAGTTCAGAGGCGGCCTGGTCGCCGAGGGAAACAACGTAGAGGGCACACAACCTAATGGGATGAAACACGGATTTGGTGGTGTGGTGTTCACAGGAAGGGAGTTCAGTTTACAGGCAAGGAGCTTTGCATCCATATCTGACCATCGGGTGTAGGTTACGGCAGAGCCCAGGGACGGCACGGCGGAGCAAAAGGCTACATAGGTAGCTAAAGAGAGAGTGACTGACCTGATGACCAATGCAATGTTCTCCTCTGTCTCCAGCTGCGCCTTCCGCCCCGGCTGAAACGGCGCCAGTTTGGACGCCATGCCTCCACCTCCAACGCCTCCAGACCCCCTCCCTCACACCACACGCCCGCTCTTACCCCCTGTGTTGACTCACCATGCCCCCGGTGTATCCTTCCCCCTCGCCCTTTCCTACTCACGCGAAGCAAAGCCCTGCAAAGGGAGATCAAATCAGTGGCCTGCCTCTATGAGTTCCCCCGAGTAAGCAAAGCACCCACACTGACTTGTGTGACAACTCCCCTAAAGATACAAATATGCCGCCTGGTTTAGTGGCTATTTTGGGAAGAAGTGAATAGCCGACGGGAAATACAAACTCGTAGCACCGCAGAAGAGAGAGGGTCGAAGGTGGCGAGGGGCACTGCAACCTCTACCATACTACAAGGAGCACCGAGGTCAAGCGCGACGGTGGTTCGGCAGACCTGGCAAGTTTGTGAACCTTCGCTGTACTCCACGCTTGCGCCCCCCTGATACCGACCCCGCTCTCGCAAAGGCACGGAGGTCCTAAGAAATAACGAGAACCGGCAAGTAGGTGATCTGAGGTCACACCGAAAACACTGCGACAGGTATCCTTCTGGAAGTCCCTGGGCGTAGCTGATGCCGAGGCTCCTGCCTTTGCAACTTCGCCTTGCGGATTTGTGCAGACCGAGACGGGAATGTGGGAAGAAGGTACCGGAGGGAGCTGCAGAGCTCAGCTTCTTCTTTCTCACCCTACTCGTCTTTCTGAAATATGACTGCTACGTTTACGAACCGTCAGAAGTTGAAAGAGCTGACGTACTGTGAGTGTGTTGTAGCACCGTCCCACCTCGGACGCGGTTCGATATAATTTCCTGCTTGAACTCATAACATTCTAGCTCATAGGATGCGCTATCAGTGATATACCCGCTCGGCTCGGACGACTCGGCGAGGGATGTGCGCTGCTATGTCGCTACGACTTTGTAGAGCTATTATAAATAAAACTTGCTGCCTATTGCTGACACTTGGACGGGGCTTCGGAATAACTCGCTTAATTCGTTTTCTAAAGTCAACACTGAAAGCTCTGACCGGCGGAAGCCGCGCTGGCAGAGCCGTACCGTATGTGCTTTTCCCGGTCGTGTGTTCGGCACGTGCTCTAGTACTGCAATAATGTATGGGAAGGTACTTTCGTGTCAGGACTGTAAGTAATGAAGGAATACATAAAGTATTGCCAAAAGAGAAAAGAGCCGATACTACGCCCAAAAAGATGTGAGCCGATATACAGTGAAAACATCTCATATTTATTCGCGGACGATGGTGGCGAAGTTCATACTAATCCTTACAGTAAAAGGGCAAGTTGTTGGCCTCCTGGCGTCGAAAGGTCTCTCTCGCCGTCCATGTTGCTCACGCGGACAACGTCTTGCGCGGTTTGTCCGCCGCTGTAGACAGTGTGGTGGCCGCTTCTTCCTCGGCCGGGGTGGCTTCTCCTCCCACGGCGCTCTTCACCCGCGCCATGGGCCGCAAGCGTCCCCGTGCTTCCTCGAGCGGTGCGTGAGGCGCCGCTTGTCGCCTCCACGTGTTGCATTCTCGGCATGGCCTAGGAGTTTCCTTAGTTTAATCTCCTAGGTTTGTGCACAATTTAGTGCTTTCCTTTTGCCGTGCTTTGGATTCCGTAATCCTCTTGTCACTCTTGCCCTTTTGTTTCCCCTCCCACTTTCCTGTCCGTGCTCATCTTATTATTCTTGTAACCAATAAATCCTTACATTAAACCACAAGAAATTACAAGCGGAGTATTGCTTTGTACGCACATGCCGAATTTTCGCGGGTCGGTTTTAAACAACCAAATCCGGTCGAGAGCATCGGTAGGCTGAATGCTAGGTGAGACTTAACGATGGGTGGGGCGAGCGTGGCGCCGGGCGCTTTACACACGCTCTTCCCCTTTTTACGTGGGAGATGGTAGGACAATCGCGGACAACCAGCTCGAAGGCGAAGCGTGGTGTCGGTTGGACGATGAATTGCTAGCGTGGCGCCGAGCGCTTTACACACGCTCTACTCTTTTTTACGTGGCAGTAGGAAGGACTAGCGTGGCGCCGAACGCTTCACGCACGCTCTTCTCTGCTAGTGTAACTTGGTGGAGGGCCCATAACCTATCGGAATGGGGAACGGATGGTTACACGTAGGGTCGTGCCGGCCCCACAAGGGGGCCGGCTGTGGTGCCTAGAGAAGTGAGAACATAGAGATGGCGGCCGGCCGTCGGCCGACCGCCTCTAATAGGGAATAGAGAATCGCTAATAGCATAACACTAAGTACTAGGATGACAAGCAACTACCTTGTACATAAGCACTAGGCAACGGGATGCTAGTGCTAACACATACCCATCCATGGGGGTAGAGATCGACACCAACATCTTAAAAAATAGCCGCATCGAGAGGATCGGCACAGTTTGGCGGCGCAAAATTTTTATCGGTTGCCGCTGGAAAACCTCGTACGGAGGGTTTCGGTTAAAACGTCCGTAACCGGGTAGGTTGAGGTTGGAGCCCCCATCTAACTTTCCCACCCAATCCCGCTCTCCTCTCGTCGTCGGTAGCCACCATCAACATGAGTGCCTCATGCGGTGTGCTAGGGTTATCGCGAAAGCATATCGCCCGTACATGCGGGCCCCTAGTGCCTCGGGGATATGTGTATGATCTGATATATCATACATCGGCCTGTATGATTACGCGTTTTCATAATCAGTACTTTTTCTGTTAAATACCGCTATGTACAGTCAGTGAATATCTAAAGTAGCGGCAGACACGCCTAAGCTCAATATCGTCTGCACCACCGACTTCGGCTACAGATCGAGCGACCATCCCTATCATAAGGTATGGTGCACCACGCCCGCTGAATATTGGGGGAGGGAAGGGTTCAAGATACTAGAGGTGCGGCCGTGGGGCGTATTTATTCCGTACGGACCCGCCTTATGTCACCAAAAGCTAGGAGGTCGAGTAGCATTTGGTGTTCGTAGCCAATCGCTGTCGTGCCGTGCGCGGGGCGCTAATTGCAAAGTCCCACACTCAACGCACAGAAAGGAAGTACTCTGCAAGATACCCTCGTCGAGGTTGCACTTGAGGTAGCATATTCGTTTGTTGTGACCGTTTTCGGAGCGTTCAATGTTGTTTAGGGTGTGGACGCGTTCTTCTTGGGATCTTTCGGTTCGGCCGAATAACGGTCCGGATAGTAATCACCTGTCCCGACGTTGGGTTGACACAACGTGATCATGTAACACGTTGGAGACCAACGACTGGTATGCAATCTGAAAAGGCTCCTAAATAGTTCGGGTCGAATAGGGCTGGGTTGTTTGAATGTGAAACTTGATAAGCTCCAACAGTAGGTGACGCATATGTTGTATTCGTCGAGCACGAACATCTATTAAGCTACCTCCATCGCATCAGTAGTCACTAACGCTACCTATCCACGGATTTTCTTCGAAACAGACACACAACACTGTTGAGATATAGCATAGGTATCGATATAGCATGGCACCTCAAAGTTAGAGATAGGGGTTGACGTAGTGCACGCCAAGGCCGCCAGGCCTCCTGAGCTTTTATAGTGGACGTAACACAACATAACTCTTATGCGCCGTTTGCACTTGCATGTTGTCACTAATTTTACTGTTGTCACTTATCATGTTGTCACTTGTCCGCCTGTTGACACTAGTTTTAAAGTGATCCATTGCAGTGCTAAGGTAAACCATGGTCTCTGCTTCTTGTGTAGATTTCTGATGGGAGGAAGGCCTTGGGAAAGAGGTTGTGCGTACTCCACGATTTCGGTGAAGTAGCTATGTGCAGCAAGAAGGTAAGTGCCTATTCAACATTCAATAGAAACTAAATGACATTGACTTTTCTCAACTTCTTTTCCTTAAACACGCCCGAACCAAGCATTCCGCAACATAGTCATGCGTGCATCTTTGACTTCATTCGCCATTCGGTGCACACGCCATGTTGAGCTACATGTTTTTATCCATGCATGGCTTATCAATTTGCATTTCTATGAATACCAATAAGCATCATTCAATCTATCCCCGGGGGCTAGTATTAGGTGATGAAGAATTGTTAAGCACGCAAGTCGGCGTATATGTTCTCGTGGGAAAGCATGATACACAGCTTCAAGATGTCTACTCGTCCGTTTGTCACGTGTAGGCTCTCCCCCCTCCCCCCCCCCCCCATTCACCATTACATATAGAGCACCACGCATTCCAATTAGGCATACAATATCGCCACAGTAATTATTCTCAACACCTCCCACATCGCTAATATGTTTGGGTTGCATACTGCAACTGTGACTTTAAGCACATGTGGGAGCATCGCTACGTCAAGGAGATAGCCGTCTCGGGGATCCGGTACGGTGTTTTTCTTGGAGCGTGGTCGCCCTCGTCATCGGAAGACTCGCCATAACGAGGCTCCATAACGAGGTCGTCGTTGGTGTGGTCGGGTATGCTTTCTGCGTTTGTAGGCTGTGACATTAACTATAGCTAGCGAAAGCACCCCACCATATAAGGTAGTTCGGTAGTGTGAGTTCGATAGTCCGCGGACCGGTATCACTCACTACCGACCCTATGTAATAAATGGTACGAGTAACGTATCGTCCGTAAGTGCACATGGAATTTGCATAGCTAGTCGGGGGGATTGAAAGGGCATTCGCACTGCAACGCATTTTGTGTAGATGATCTGTGTGGGTCTGGGAGTTGCACTGCCGGCTTTGTCTACTTTAGCGTAAAAGTTGCGTGCGGGATCGTGTTCTAGCGGCATGTCGACGCAATTGACCACCCCACACAGTAGCCGACGGACGCGCCGACCGTCCCATAGCTTTGGTACCGTTCTTGTCGTCACGCACCACCTTTTAGATGTAAAAGGGAGTATGTGCGGGAAGAGAAAGATGCCTTTCGCGTCACGGTCGTTTTCGTGGTTGTTGTGATGTATGCCGACAAGCGATCAGACCAAATCAGCCGTTCGAACAGGTTCCGC
The DNA here is from genome assembly GCA_026401115.1 of Tetraselmis chui. Classification (NCBI taxonomy): domain Eukaryota; kingdom Viridiplantae; phylum Chlorophyta; class Chlorodendrophyceae; order Chlorodendrales; family Chlorodendraceae; genus Tetraselmis; species Tetraselmis chui. The sequence continues at coordinate 445,826 of JAPMLY010000033.1, forward strand.
CCCTTCCTGGGTCGTGAGCCGAGGGAGTTAAGCTAAGGACACTTTGGGGTACACGCCCCTGAAGTTTGACAAAGTACTAACTTTTCCTCGCGTGGGGGTGACCAGTTTTTTACGAGACTCTAGTGTATGATTAGTCATACAAATGTAGTACTTATCATACACATATCCCCGAGGCACTAGCAACATAAGCCACAAGGGAAGGGTACCAACGGTGTTGTACGGATTAGCCGCGGTGCCGGAAGAAACCGGCAACTAACCGACCGGAACAAGGAGAGACGCAACGGGAGGAACGACAAACGGCAACCAATTGTGGTTGTGGTCCCCCCCCCCCCCCCCCCGGTGCTCAGAAGGGAGGGGGCGCCTATGCAAGGTGGGAGAATTGCGACGGGAGGTGCGGCTATTATCTCGGACGAGGGTTCCTATAGCGCTTCTTGTAATCGATTAATGCATGTCCTTTTATGATTTAGATTATGTCGATACTGCCGACGGAGAGGGATGGCCAAAGAGACTCCGGCGTAAAACCCAATTCAAACGACCTAGATAGAAGTATTTGGTACGCCGTGAGGCAGCAGCAGCAGCTTTATCTGTGTATCATCATGTACTTATGAGTAGTACACTTCTCCACAAAAGTCCGGACAAGATTTCGCACCTTCGCTTGTGAAAAATGTAATCATGTGTCGATTTTATTGACAAATATCTGAAATCCTAGGCAATGCTTTGGCGCCCAAGATGGAATGTGCCGACAACTACGGGGGGCGCATTCGAGCACTGCCGGGCTTGTGTACTTGGGGTTATCGCGCCCGCACCCGTGCGGCATGCTCTTTCAAACACTCGGCGCCCGCCGGCGGCGCAGCGGCGGCGGCCCCGGAGGGGGGTGCGCTCGCAGGCCCGTCGGCACCTACCTCTACCTCCACGCGGTGGGCGCTGGTAACCCCATAGCCGTGCCAGGCTTGGCACGGTAGGGGGCTGAACGAGGTACCGACAGCTGCGATCCGCGGGATCAACAGCTGTCGGAAAGCCATGTACGGAGGGTTTTGGAAAAACATAACTTCCGTACACCGGCACAGGGATCTCCCGCTCGGCCAGTCCGATATGTTTTTCCGCGACTAAATACTCGCAGATACTCTCCCGACGATGGGGCGGGGGCGGCGTTTACGAACTATTTTTTGGCGAAGAGGGGTACGGACGGATCAGCGGTGGGACGAGGGTGTTGGAGCTGGCGGCGGACAGCTGGGAAGCAGCGCTAGGGCACGGCGCTCGCCAGCAGCCGCCGGCCCTGCGAAACCTTCTGGTCTCCCTTGGGGGAGAGGCCCGAAGATACGCAGGACGGAGGCGAGTCGCAGCCGGAGGAGCGGCACGGTCTGGCGGCGGAGGTCGGGAGGATCATCCGCCGCCGGAAAAACCCGGTTCGGGGGGTTTTCGGTTAAATATTCCCGTACCCACCATCTTTTGAGGATAGCCGATCCCTGGGCATTATCCGTTCCCCCTCCCCTAGTCGGTACCCGGTTATCGACAGGCTGCCTCAGGCAGTGTGCCCCGGGTTATCGCAACAACACACTGCTCGTATAGGCGGCCCCTTAACAACGTAAACCACCGGGGGAGACAAGTGCGGCCAGCACAGCGCGATCAGATGGGTGGTGGAAACAGACGGCAAACGGACAGGGGACATGAGACATTTGGCTCGGAGGCATGAGAGCCAGCCGAACACCGTCTGCAGCCTGGCTTTTTTCTCCTCCCAGCCCCGCAGGGGGGGAGAAGGCTAGACTAGGTGGAGGGTCGCGCCGAGAAGAGCGACCACTATCTCCGATATCTCGGACGGGGTCGAGCACGGATCGAGACGAGTCCGACGACGACCTGCGCGAGGGGGTTTTCCACCTGCCTTTCCCCCTACCTCCGGCACGACCGGAGTCGCACAGGAGCCGAGGTCAGGCAGGTTCGACTCGACAATCTCATGCTGACCAGCCTTGCTGATCGGCAACCCCGCCGCGGCTGGAGCAGGCCGCGTATCGTGGAGAATAGTGACATTTTTTATTTCATACTGTATCCAGGAAAAAATAATTAGTATAGGTCAAAAAAATAGTAAGTACCTGGATACTGGTACGGGTATGTTTTAGACGACATCGTTACTGCCATTGGAGAGGTTGGGATTAGTGGTTCACGGTCTACCTCACGCTTCTAAGTCTTGTAAGGCATAGCAAAAGGGGGGGCCCAGAGACTCCAGCCGGTTTTTGCTGGTATTGGAGTGTTTAATTTCAATTTCATTTCATTTCATTTCAAACACTCGCCCTATTGGTTAGACGAATAGAGTAAAGGGCGCGCAACGCCGCAATATGAATGTTGATGCGACGGTCGCGCAAATATAATGCATAGGCAACGGAGGGAGGAGGTGTTGGGCAAGCCGCTGTGGGGGAAACACGAAGTCGCGTATGTAGACTTACCACTGATATGCGCACAACCCAAGGGCAAGCCGCTTTCCGCCACAATATTCAAGCGATCATAACTTACTCAACTATGGTCAAAATTATATGGCAATAGGTTCCGTTGGACGCATCTCTTCAATGCGCGTCGAACGCACCTACCCCGGAGTTCAAACACTCACATCTCGATTTTCTGTGAATTAGCTTTATCTACGAATTATTGAAATTGAAATTGAAATTGAAATTGAAATTGAAATTGAAATTGAAATTGAAATTGAAATTGAAATTGAAATTGAAATTGAAATTGAAATTGAAATTGTTTACAACATGTACCGTATGCGCCGGTTTTTCACCAAAGGCCGGATGCGTCGGCTGCTGTCTCTGGGCCCTCCCAACTATGTCAAACATGGAACTTACAAGTCAGGGCTAGACCGTGAACCACCTATGTCCAACCTCTCCAAGTGCGGTCGGGGGTTTTACTCCCCCCCGGGGAGGGTCTGAGGCGGTTTGAAAGCGGTGTGCAAGGATGGCTTGGGGAGGTGCGTTATGCGGAGGCTCGGCGAGTGGTCGTGCGTGATTTGGTGCGGTAGACAAGGAGGAGATAATGTAGCCATTGGACGGTGTGTGCGTGGAGTGAAGAAAGGATGCGAGATGTGTCGAGTCGTGCTTTGGTGATTAGTTTGTCGGGAGGGTCGGTCTACGAATTATTCATGAACGTATCCTACCGCCCCTAAAGACAGTAAATAGATCCAAAGTACTACTACAGTACTACTGAACTTCCCAAAGGGGATTGGTCGGTAGCTTGAATAAGCAACGCCGATCGTTTGCGCTCTGGGCCTGGCCTCCCAATGAGCGACAGACTGGTGGACAGGGCCGTTGAACAACGTGCACCATCCACCTCTCCCCACCCGAGCCTAGCTCACCAAGGTCAGTGGATCCATAGCGATACCAGACGGTACACACTCCAAGGCGCAGCTTTCAGGGATTTGAATTACATCTCCCCGACAACTCTCGCGCCACCCACTTCGAAGTCCGAACATGTACCCGCCATAGTACTACGAAAGCTCAATCACACCCATCGCTTACAAAAAGCCACCCCGGACTGCGGCGCGCCACACCGCGCCCCTCCGAGCGTCCGGACGTCCGTGTCCGCCGCCGACTCCCAACAAACCCAGGTCCCATCGGGCATGGTCGTGTGCCACCAACACACGCAACCCACTCGGAAACTCACTCGAAAATCCTCAACTAACCCTCCTGGCTCTCTCCCCCATTCGGAATCAAGCTCGAACGAAATGTCCTCGACCCCTACCCCCCCCCCCCCCCACCTACCGGCAAGCGCTTCTGCGGGACCCCCAGGACCGCGAGCGCTACACAAACCTCTGCGATCCCCGGAACCAACTCGTGGGCCACCCGCTAACCCCGTTCCTCACCGTCCCCCAACTGTCCCATGTCCGACAGAACCTGGGAACAATATTGGACCCCTCTCCTATTCGTCGTAGCCTCCAGACCCCCCTGGTCTTGGCCACCCCCCGGTCAACCAAGGACCTTGGCGGGGCCGACGACTTCTCCACCCGCATGATCGACTCCACCCTCCTCACATGCCAGTACTCGACCACCCCCTCCCACCTTGCTCGCTTTTCGATTCACGGCGTCTTCATGCCGGATCCATCACACCCCGATCTTATCACGCCGGCCTGCACAGTGGCCCGCCGATGGCTCCTCGAGAGCATCCGCAGCCTCGCCGACCTCCCCCATCGCATTAAAAATATAATCGGCCGGGAGCTCGCCCATCACACACGATGGACAGCAAACTCCACCCGCACCCTCCACCCGACGACCCCTAAATGCGACGACACCACACCCTTGCCTATCGAGCTTCGTTCGGGCTGTCAGGAAATTCGCCTTGTTCTTCCCACCTCCTGTGTTGTGGTCGGCCTGCTGTACCAGCTGGCTTCACGCCAGCGTGAACTCCACTCGGACGGTCCAGCACCCCCTCCACAGCCTCCTCCCCCACTCTCCTGACAAAACTACGACAGCAGAAAATTCAATTCCTACGAGGCGCCTCTGCCCCTGCGGTCTCAGGCCGGCGCATGAAAATCCGCTCCCCCCTGTTCACTGGTATCACCGGCCAAGCAACCGTCGCACTCATGCAGGACCTCCTCACCTCTAGCCTCGCGCACGCACTCCCCTTTGCAGGATCAGCCCCCTCGACCCATCCCCAATGCAGGCTCGAGGACCTCCCAGAACCATCTCAATTCATCCTCCTGTTCGCGGACGCCCTCCAGCCAGTGGACGTTCCCACCCCGATCGAGGACGACCCCTCCTCCCTATGGGTGAATATCCTCCACCTGCCCAATAACCCCATTCATTCACAATCAGGACATGTATCCCTCCACATCCTTTCATATTCCCTTTACGAACCTGTACCCCCCAACCATCATCTTCACACCATCACCATCACCCCCCCCCCCGTCACAGGCCACGTTCCAAGCACCTCCTGGGCTGACACCTGCCTCACCACTGTCCTCATACAATCCCGCCACTCACTCTCTCTCCCTTGCATCAACCCCGATGGCTCCATTCCACCCACCCATTGGCTATACACCCTATTATACCAAACAGCAAACGAATACATTATCCACCACACCCCCACATCCGTCCCCCCTGCCCCCCACCCCCTCGACCTCTCTTCCTACACATCACTGAAAAATTTCCAGATGGCTCCTACTTCCGCTCCCACCCCTCCACCTCCCTAACCATCACCACCAGCATTCAAGTATCTCTTAGTACATACATTACTGTATTCTCATCTCCACCAACGGCACCGTCACTATCCCCCTCAACCATACCTTCACACACAGAGGCGCAATCACACAATCAACATGCACCCTCACCATCCACCCCCACCACTACTCAACCTTTGGTAGGGCCCGTCTACCGGACCCTGCATTCACCACCACCCCCTCCCCACCCCCTCTCACACACACGAAACAATCCACCCTCTACCGCAACCCCCCCTCCCTACTTATGCAGTGGTCCAACCACCTCCACACCAACCACATCTCCGACCAGTGGCTCCTCGAGCCATCGGAATTTCAAACGCACACCGATGATGAGCTCCCACTCGACCTCTCCTCCCTCCCCGACATCCAACTATCCTCCACCACCCTGCCTCCACTTCCTCCTTCCACGCCCACCCCTCCTCCTTCCTTATAGCTCCCCCAACCAACCCCCCGCCCCCCCCGCCACAGCCCCTACCCTCCTTCCCGTCATCACTGAAGACTCCTCAGAGCCCATGGACTCCTCCTCCTCCCCTACCCCTCCCCCCACCCGCACAACACCCCTCCAACACTCTTCCACTACCCCCACCCCCACACCTACTTTACCCCCCCCCACATCCCAATCCACTTTCCTCCCCACATCCTCCCACCTCCCCCCTCCCCGACCAAGCGGACTCCCCCCCCCTACGCTCGTCCCCCCACCGACCCCTCGCTCAAACCCGCACCCCAGACCGGCATCGCCAAACCCTCCCGCCCCTCCCGCAAGAAAACCTCCCCATCCCCCCCCCCACGCGCCCCCCCTCACCCCTCCCTCCTCCCCACACAAATACACAATGCCCCCTCTCACTCTCCCACGCCGAACCCCACACCGGCGTCACCTCCCGTCCCCCACTGCTCCCTCAACCCCTCCCTCCTACCCCTTCCCACCTCTTCCCCGGAAGGCGATGACTACGACCTCGAAGAATACGAAGACCTACAGGAGGAAGACCTAGAGGAGACCCGTCCACTCCCGGCAGCCACCCCCGCCTCCCACGGCAGCAACAGCCCTCACAGGTCAACCCCGGCCGCCCCGGCCGAATATCATCAATAGTACCCCACAGGACACCCCCGAGGTTAGACCCCACACCCAACCCCTCTTCCCCCAGCCTGATATCAGACTTTATACTGTAAACATCGCGTTACAATCGACTCTCCCGGCTCACTTTACCCCTCGCACCTGCTGCACAACCCTACATAACTACCTCTATGACCTCAACCTCGAATACGGCCTTCCTACCCCCATCGGATACCTCGACTCCTCCGCGGTCCTCTCCTTTCAATGGGGGCAATACTAGGACCTCTACAACCTCTACTGCCTTGCCACGACATTAACCAAACTCCACTCCAACCCCTCCACTTCATACACAGTCATCACTAATAACGAGGTAGACAATCACCACCACAGCTCACAATACCCCTGCCAATGAACTAACCTCTCTAATCGCGGCGCCCCACCCCGCCCCGGTACCCCTAACCACTCCCACCTCGTCCTCACATGGCAAAACTCTCACTTCGGCCTCCTTCACTTAACCCACTCCTCCGCCACCTGGATTGACTCTCTCCACCCCCCCCCCCCCGCCCGACCTCCTCGCCCGCTCTCTCAATCTCCTCTCAGACTGGAACTCATCCCCCCCCCCCCGTCGGGCGCCCTCCGCTTACTTCAACCCCCACGACAAAATTACTCAGAACGCCCTTGGTCGTGCGGCACTCACGCCCTCCTACACACCTACTTTATCCTCACAGCCCCCCAAGACCAATAATACAACCCCCCTCCTTCGACCCCCGTACCTTAGTATATTCCATCCACACCCTCCTCTGGAACCACACCTTCCGCTCCGCACCCCTCCCAAAGGGTCGCCCCCAACTACTCGCCGCCCTCCACCCCTCAATCCCGCCCACCTCCCCCCACCTCCCATCCCCGCCCCCCCCCACACCCCCTACCCCTCCCCTCCCCCCCTCTCCTCCTCCCCTCCCCCCCACCCTTCCAACACCCCCCCGTCGACAGCCCCCTGGACGACACGACCGACACCATCCCCCCCCCCTCCCCCATCCTACCCCACCACACACATCCCAACCACTCCACCTCATCACACTCAACACCCGAGGCTTCCACACCTCCATCATGGATGTCGAGCACCTCTCCACCACCCTCCGCCCTGAAGTGCTTATCCTCACCTAAACCAACCATGCCACCCACAAGTCCCGCTGGCGTATCGCCCTCCCCCAAAACCACCTTAAAAGCTCCCGACCCTACTACTCACCTGTGCCCCTTCCCAACGCAGGAGTTCTCTTCGCGGTCCGCAGAGCCTCTTTCCAAACGGCCATTGTCCTCACCCCGCCCCCCCACCTCATCCCCCATATCGCCGGACTAAAAATCGTCCCACACTCAGGCACCCCCTACCTCCTCATAGGCACCTATGTCCCAGCTACACACCCCCCAACTGACCCGCCTGTATGCCGAGGTGGCAGAATGGGGACTCCGCAAGGCCGACGCCCACCCGCAACACCGCACCCTATGGGGGGGAGACTTCCAAACGACCACCACCACAGGTACATGTCACCCCGCCCTCACCTCCCTCCTTAAATCCCACCTCCAACCCCTCCACACCCCCATCCCTACCTTCCCCCGCAGCGAAGGCTGCCTTGACCACTGGCTCACCACGCCCCCCTCACCTCTCACCCTCCCACCGTCCTCTTGCTCGATTTTCCCCTCCCTCCCCCCCACTTCACTGATCACTCCGCAATACACCTCGTCATCCCCGCCCCTCTCTCCCTCATTGTACACCCCCTCCCCATACCCACCCCCACACACACCACACGACGCGCAAACTCAACTTTCGACTGCCCCTCAAACCCGGCCACATACAAACATATCAAACCAGCACACCAGACCTCATCACCGAAACAGCCGCCCTCCACGCAGAAATTCTCAACACCTCACACTCCTCGGCCTCCCCAGACACCCTCGACACCCTCGCCTCACAATTCACTACACTCCTCTCCCAACACATGGACCACGCAGCCACAATTTGACCTCTTCTCCCAACCAAAAAACCCCGCCCACCCCAAGCTTCCCTTGACCCTACCTGGCTTACTAAAAGAACTCGCACTAAAATACTTAAACTCCGCAAATGCAGCAAAAACTGCGGCCCCCTCCCCCTCGCCCAAGCCCTCTTACACACGACTGAATATCTCTCCCCTGACACCATCAAACAACCATGACAAACACGCATACGCCAGCTCCTTCACGCCACCACCACCGATAAACTCAAGACAATAAAAACCCGAGCCAATAAGGCCTACGACACCTGCCCCAAATCCACCCACCGCCGCTTGAAAATTAAATGCGGCCTCCTACCCCCCGCCAACGCCGCCTCAACCCTCCACCGCATTACCAAACCCGATAAAACTCTTGCATCCTCTCCCTCCGCTGTCATCGCCGCGGTCCACTCTCACTTCGCCACCGAACTCGGCCGCGCCACCCCGCCCGAACTACCCACCCCCCCGTGGGAACTCCCCGACAACCCCGACAACTTTACAATCGAAACCGCGGAGACCCCTCTCACACCCTCGCCGACATGATTACCCGCGACACCTTCGATAAAACCCTCAACTCCTTAGGCACCGGCAAAGCCCCCGGCCCCGACGGCATCCCCAATGAAATAATCAAATTCCCCCCACCGGCGACCCGCTCCGCCCTCTTCTCTCTTCTCTCCCTCCTCGCTCACAAGTCCTACACCCCCCGTGAATGGTGCCACAGCACAACTTGCCTGCTACATAAATAAGGCGATCTCTCCCTTCTCGATCTCTCCCTTCTCGATAACTACCGCCCCATCGCCCTCATGAATAACCTCCTTAAACTTTGGACAGCACTAATCAAAGACGCAGGCTCGAAATACGCCGAAACCCAAGGCATTCTCAGCGACCAACAGGACGGCTTCCGACAACACCGCAGCATCCACGACGCCCTCTCCTCCCTCATCATGACGATGGAGGACGCAAAACTACACAACAAAGACATCTACGTCATGTACGCTGATTTCAAAGGAGCCTTCAACGCCGCGGACCACCGCATCATGTTCAAACACATGCGTCAACTCGGTATGTCCCCCACCTTTGTCGACACATGCGAACACCTCTACGGGGTCTCTACCACAGACTATATTACACCACATGGCCCCACCCCCTCCATTGACATTAATCGCGGAACCCTCTAGGGAGACACCCTCTCCCCCTGTCTATTCACCCTCTTCCTTGAACCCTTCCTTCGCTGGCTCACGATGGGAAGCCGGGGCTATCGCCCCGGCCCCCCCACCACTAGCATAGACCCCACGGAACCCACAGCCACCTATCCAGGACACGGCTTCGCTGATGACCTCAGTCTCGCCACGGGCTCGTCCCCCAACATGACCATCCAGCTCAAGAAACTCTCCCTCTTCAGCGCCTACACAGGCATGACTGTCAACATCCGCAAATGTTGCATCACCGGCGCCCTCTGGCGCACAGGCAACGCCCTCACCCTCACCAACACCACCCTCCTCGCATCACGTCTGCAATCACAATTCATCACCCTCAACTCCTCCCCGGCCCCCATTCCCTACATGGGCCCCACGGACACGTACCGCGTCCTAGGGGTCGAACTGAACACCTCCCTCACCTTCACCAAACACTGGCACGACCAAACACTGGCACGAAACCCAAGAACGCACCACCGCATCCCTCATCACCGCCCTTTCCACCTCCCCTCTAACACAATCCCGCAGAATCAGGGTCATCCGTGGACTCCTCATCGGAAAACATTTCTCCCTCCAACTCGGCCTCTTCACCGACTCCCAACTCGACACTCTCGAAGGACAAATATGCCGCGCACTCCGCTCCGCAGTCTTATCGGTACATAACCTTCCCCGCACCG